>JH153487.1:225832-245241 GCA_000226015.1 Mnemiopsis leidyi | reverse complement strand
TTAACAAGTTTTTAAGAAAAAAATGCTATTTCCTAAAACAAAAATAACACTAATTAAAATCAATTCAAAACTAAAAAGAATAAACATGTTTCTACTTTATAATACATTCGTTTTCGACATTTACCTTCTATTGTCATTTACATTTTTAAGATAAGTGTCCATCGGCACTGAAAAACTCAAGAAACTAACTACTGGAAGTACATTGAAAGTACATGAAAAGATATAATCAAACACATTGAACAACTAATAAACTAAGAGAACTAACTATACGAATAAAATTAGCGTCCACTATCGCTACTTAAGGATCCAGGCAAGTCTAGTTAGTCATTCTTGAGTTGAGGATGTCAATGACGGTGTTGATATCTCCATTCTTGTTGTGGAGAAGTTTAGCGAGCCATTCTCCACTGTTTGTGTACCCCATGTCCAGCATACAGTTCAGCGCAGCGTGCACGTGCGGTGGCAGGTTCACTGAAATGGGTGATATATTCTTTTATAAGGGAGCTTAAAGTAGAGCATTGTTCCAAACAAACGTTTTGAGATTATAATTTCGTGCCAAATTGGAATTAAAAATTTTTGTCAAAAGGACTTACAAGAAGTGATGGGTACTCTAGAAGCAGCGGGAGGAGCAGACAGGCAGTTTTGTTGGTAGTTTTGTGAAACAGAGACAGGGATAAGGGGAGGAGGTAGGAAGGATGTTTCGGCAGGGGGAGCAGACACAGCAGATTCATCCAGGTTAGGGTACACTGAAAAAAAGAAATAAGATGGTCAAAAACAGATAACAGAGGAACTTGATCTTGGGATCTCAAGTTATCTTAAAGTTATTTTAAACATTTAAAGAAAACAAACCTGCAGAGAGGGACGCAGAACTGACTTCACTTTCATCGTCAGCTTGGTTTGATTTAGCATTCTCAGTTGTATCTGAAGATAATTATTTTATGTGTTTTTTTTAAACAAAAAGTTTGCTCCCTTGTCATTAATAAACATATTTACTTGTAGACTAATGTTACATCAAAAACGACAACTGAAATTGACAAAATATGTGGCCGAACCTGGTACCACAACATGGTCATTAGCGTTCAGCAGAACAAATTGTCCTTCATCACTTCCAGTAACTCTGATTCCATCATTGTCATCCCAACCATTGTCATCACATTCCACAGCTACCATTTCTTCCTCAGTGACGTCCTTGGAGACACTTTCTTCATTACCTGTCATCTGTTCTTCTTCAGGGACGGTCTTTTCAGATATATCAGTACTCAGAGAGGTAGTGGTTTCAGTTATGGGTTCTCCTATCAGATTATCCGAGATGTACATGTCAGAAGTTTGCACCTGCAGTTCCTCCAGAGCTATCTTCTCTTTATCAGTCATGGAATCCTCTTTCAGCTCAAAATCAAACATCTGGCAGTTACCGCCCGGAAAGTTGGCAAGTCTCGGCATCATGAGGGGGTTGAAGTTACCACACTGTCTCCCTGAAACAAATACAATCCAGGTAGAAACGATACTATAGAAATATCAGGAACTAGATCTAATTAAAACCCTAAAGGTAAAAAAGTTCAAATTCTGATTTAAGTTTAACAGCAGTTCAGAAAGACTAAAGCGATGCTCTACTTACAGTTTCTCAGACGGAACGGGATCTTAACAAAAATATGCTCGGAGTGAATTCCTTTTCTCTTGCACGGTTTACAAAGATCAAAGTCTGGACAGACACTACATTTCCAACGAGGACCCATAACAGGACCCTGACAACCATCACAAGTTACTCCGGGGTGTGTCATGCTGGGATTCTCCCAGTTGGGGAGTAACATTCCACCCGCCAGGGAGGCTTGTCCGCTCTTCTTTGTCATCTTGTTGCAGTAACCACCCCAGATTCTCTCCTTCGTCTTCACGGTCTGGACTGTTGCTGGATTGAAATGACATGATGAAGGGAATATTGATACAATGATCATAAGCCAGCAATCCATTTACGCATTTATGTCATCTGAGATAAAGTTGGAAAGAAAAGTAGAATACAAAAACCCATCTGATTCGACTTAAATAACGGAAGTACGGTTGTTTGTTAATTGTTCGTATCAAATTCTTCTTACCGGTGACATTGAGTTTGAGAGTAGAGTTGGGAGCTCCAGGACACTCTTCCAGAGCAGCCTGAAGTTCTCCGTTACTGCTCACCACTATATCATCCCCCTCCTCGTCCTTCCAGCTCAATCCGAACTCGCCTGTATCGTGGGTTAAGTTCATAATTTATCTTTTAAACCTAATGAAATACTATCTATATTGTGGTTATTGGCTGACCGCCGACATATTTCAGAAAGATTGATACATAAAAGTTCTTACACGAGTCGTTTTTATAGCAGTCGATAAGTTGCGCTATTAAATCATCGTAGGGGGTGTCGGAATTGGGATCGACTTTGAAGAGTCTCTTCTCCTGTAATATAAGACGAGAATTAGAAAAACCGTCTAGCGATAGTTAAACGTTTTGACAAAACACTATTCACCAAATCAACCAGAATTTCCCTGATTGTAACTTTACAAAACTGAAATATCATTGAAAAACAAACTGTGGCCTCAGTCAATTTTTCATTACTATTAAAACTGAACTAACCTCGGAAACAGAGTTTCCCTTTAAAGTGACGGAACACTTTATCTTCATGGCTAATTTATGGTAAGTAGACGTGTAATTAATGTTAATCAATTGTAGGTAAACAATTTACGAGTATTTTCTAATTTCTTGTCTTCTTAATCTCTAAGTGATCTGACTTATCTATCTGGTAATATGACAGCGATGCGCAATATTGATTGGTCATTTAGAACTTCAGAACTTTACAATCTCAATCTAAATAAAATGGTAAAGACAAAACTTAGGCTAGTAAATCGCTTTGAAACCTTGAGAAATGAGTTTTAATTATACAAACGCAAGTCGCAAGGATACAAGTTTGTCGTTTAATAACATTAAAGATCATCTTTTATTTGCTGACATAACGAAAATAAAAACATATAAAAGTATTTCAAACTGTCTTGCTGATATAAAAAGCGATTGTTTCAAACAATTTAATAAATAGAAATTTGTCGTTTTTAGTTTAGCAGAAATTTCATTATAAAACATAAAGTTATATTTATTATTTACTAATAATTGATTAAATGATAAAAATATAAATTTAATAATAAAATAGTTAAATAGCTGTTAAGAAGAAATAAAATAATTTCTTTTAAAAACGGATAAATTAAAACAGTGTTGATGCTTATCATCGGTAGCCCCGACTCCCAAGATCCTACCACATTGACAGTCATCAGAGCTATTAAGACAAGGAAATATTAGTCCTCATGACCACCAACACAGTTGAAAAAAGAGAGTATGAGGGAAAGAGAAAAGGGAGTCTTGTTAAAGGAAAAGGGACTACCACGATGTCTAGCTTTGGCTGATCCAGGTGGGGCTTGTACAGATTGGGTGGTTTGAGTAACAGTGAGCAGAGAGTCGGAGGTTGAAGGAGAGGAAGCAGCATCGTCTTGTGTTCCGCAAACTGAAGAAGTTGGGTTTAGGTCTTAACAAGTCTTCTCCAAAAAGACTGCACTAGTGAAAAAGATGCCAGTCAGAGGAGACTAAGCTACCGCTCTACCGAACTACCGCACTAGTTAGTCTACCGAGAAAAAAGAAATTATGAAACCAACATACCTTGGCTATCTTCTGGATGGATTGTGTCAAGTTTAACTGATACAAATTCTCCGTTGTCATCGCAGATCACTCTTATTCCATCGTCTTCATGGACTGGCTCAGTCTGGCAGTGAAGCAATGCTGAAAATTTGTACATTACACGTTTCAAGAGGAAGATAACAGTAAGAACCTTTTTTGAACTGTAAGAACGTATAGTAGGTAAGGTGCTCACAGCAACGAGACAGAGGACGTGAATTTTGTGTAAATTAAATGAAATTTGAATAATATAGATTTATATAGCTTTAAAGGAGGACTAACTAACCGGTGACATTGAGTTTGAGAGTAGAGTTGGGAGCTCCAGGACACTCTTCCAGAGCAGCCTGAAGTTCTCCGTTACTGCTCACCACTATATCATCCCCCTCCTCGTCCTTCCAGCTCAATCCGAACTCGCCTGTATCGTTAATAAAAGTGTTTATTACAACATTGTGGTTTTCAGCAAATCGGATCTTAGTGCTTTCTTCCAAACATGCCTATTTATAGAAAAGTCATTTCAGATGCATTTAAACTTACACGTGTTGTTCCGGTAGCAGTCAAAAAGTTTTAACGACAGGTCATCGAAAGGAGTGTCGGAACTTGGATCGACCTTAAATAGTCTTACCTCCTGAAAGGTAAGTAATTTTGAATTAACAATTTGATTCATCAGGAAAAAGCAATTCTTTGGATTTTTATGATTAGGGGTATTCCACCACATATTCCACCATAAGCAAAATAACTTTTTCAGCTCAAACTAGACATTAATTCTCAATTGATCAATTATACAATTATGATCAATTTACCTCTGAAACAGAATTTCCATCATGCAGGGACACAAAACATTTTATTTTCATTCTAACACTGAAATTACCGTTCTCAGCTTCTTCTTAACTAGGCTTAACCATTACCAGACCAATTCTGGGAAAATCTCTTATTCTTATCCAAACTGATAGGGACATATAGTATAGATTATAAATGTACACAATTTGACACTTATTATTGGGTCTTAGTTATTCATTTACTTACCAGTATTCTATATTTTCAGAGATTACGTGGACTTGAGACACAATAAAAGAAAAGTCACAATTAGAAAAAACAAACTTAAGGAAACTGTTAAGATTTTTCAATAAACAAAATTAATAAAATCTTTGTTCTGGAAAGGAAAATTACCGAAAATTTATTTTCTATCAAAATACATTTACTAACAAGAATCTTTTCACAAAATAAACGGATTAATTACTGAATTAAGCAAAATTTTGCCCGAAATCTAAAAGCGTATTTCAGCGTAGAGTTTTCAAATAAATCAAAAAAAATGTAGGTTCATGCATTTGGAAGTCAGCTGCTGTAAAGCAAACAATAAGCGTCCACTATCGCTACTTAAGAATCCAGGCAGGTCTAGTTAGTCATTCTAGAGTTGAGGATGTCAATGACGGTGTTGATATCTCCATTCTTGTTGTGGAGAAGTTTAGCGAGCCATTCTCCACTGTTTGTGTACCCCATGTCCAGCATACAGTTCAGTGCAGCGTGCACGTGCGGTGGCAGGTTCACTGAAAAATATCAAATAAACATCAGCAAATCCGGAATTTTGTTAAAGTTAGAATGGACGACAGAATTCTATCACGTGACTGCATTAATCAAAATTGATTTACAGTCGTATCTGCTTCTTATTGCTGTCACATGATGGACCTCCATAAGACAGTAAAACATACTACGTACTGAGTGACTTAAATCTCCAAAGTCCGAAGGAATAAAGATTTGAAATTTTGATTTTTACCATAAGTAGCTAAGATATATTCTTAGAGAAGCTATGATATTGATCAGTTGTATTTACAGGATGTTACTCAAGATGTCATGAAAATGTTCTAACTCCTCAACGTTGTATATTACTCAGCTCGACCTGTTCTGTCTGCTAAAATTGGGAAATTTGTATTCAAAGATTTGAAATTTATATAAGTACTAACAAGTCGTGACAGGTCGTCTAGAAACGGCTGCAGTTGCACTGGAAGCAGAAGTATAACAAGGAATGTTGCTTGAGGTTCCGTAAGCAACAGATTGGGAAGTGGAAGTAACAGTGTTGGACTGAGCAGTAGCAGTAGCAGAGACGGTAGATTGAGCTGAGGCAGCAGGAGAGGCAGCAGGGGGAGGAGATTGGTAATTTTGTGAAACAGAGACAGGGATAAGGGGAGGGGGTAGGAAGGATGTTTCGGCAGGGGGAGCAGACACAGCAGATTCATCCAGGTTAGGGTACACTGAAAATAAAAAAGTAAATAAATGACCAGCGTACACTTTTGCACTGATTTTATTGTAGCGATAGTTTTTTTCTAATCAAATTTTAAAGTTTTCTGAGGATTGTGCGGTCTAAGCAGACTTAGCTCTAAAGAGCTTAGTCTGCATGTTCCTGAGACGTATTATACAAATTTGAAGACAGAATTCACCAAATCAGTAAAATCAAAATATTCTTTTTGATTTGAAGCATAATCCTTTGGAACTTGGGAAGTATATGGGTATACAAATTACAATTAACACGTTCAGCTTAAATTTTATGAATCTATCTCAAACATAGAAATGACCATCATCTGTGTTTGTTGTAAAATGGCAAAATAAGTTTTAAGATAAATGCAATTCATGAAAGTAATGGGCCTTTTTGCAATCAACTAAGTTCGAGTAAAATCTTCAAAATTGACGGCTACTACCATCGAAACTTTTGAGATTAGTTCCTTTATGATTGACACACAAGAACAAGTGCGTCAGTGTGAATAGCGAAATCCTGGTTTCACCACTCGACCTTCTTGCCGCGGATCTTTTTTTGTCTTGGTGGGATTTAATCAAGCCCACATCTGGCGCCTTTTAAAGTTCAAACAAGGTTGAAGAAAATGAAGTTATGGCTAGATAAGTCTTAAATTGGGCTGGTCATATCTACTCTGTGAAATATATCACCTGAATAAAAACTGATATTTGAAAAAGTTAGCAATTCGGACGTGGTACAGGTGAAATACTGATAGATAAGAGGCAAAGTGTTATTTCTCTTATAGGTGCTATCTCTTTCTTAAGCATTGTTGTGAGTCTATTGAATTAATAACGCAGCACCTGCCCTAACCTTTAAAAGTGACCTGAATCGAGTGCCTAACTCATCATTTCTTCATTACAAAGTTACAACCATTGGTCTCGGTATTATAACCATGGTGAGTAATCTTGAGTTTGTAGGTTCTGCAATACCTAACTAAGGCAATGTTGCTTGAAAAAGTAGAGTGCAATCAAACCCTTAATTAGGCCCCAAAATTTAACGACATTCTGAATATTTCTTCTTAAATTATGTCCCCAAAATTTCCAAAAATTGTGGCCTAAACTTTACTCATTACAGAAACTGTTGATAGTGCTATCGCTTGTTGCGTTGTGTGCAGCTAACGTGGAGACAGATGCCATCAAGCTGGCAGCAGACAACCCCCAGAAACTCCAGACTCTCTTCACTCAGTTCAGGAAGGAAAACCACAGGGTTTACCAGAACGCCGTAGAGGCCAGGATGAGGCTTGGAATCTTCCGGAACTTCGTGAAAGAAGCTGCTAAAGTAAACGAAGCACAGGACGGTATCACTGTAGGAGTAACTTTCTTCGCTGATTTGACGCAGGAAGAGAAAGTCCAGTACCACGGAGCTAACATCACTGAGGAGGTAGGAGAAAACATAGAACAATGGTTAGCTGGCGAGGTTCCACAAGCCAGCTCTGTCTCCCACAGGAGCAGGTACGGACCTATCAAGAACCAAGGTAACTGTGGGAGCTGCTGGGCCTTTGGTGCCGTCGGAGTAACTGAGGGCTTCCAGTCCATGACAGTAGGAAGGTACACCGCTCTCTCGGAGAAACAAGTCTTGGATTGCTCCGGAGCTGGAAGCTGTCACAGTGGCTACCACGCTAAAGCCCTCGAATACATCAGGAACACAAACAAACTAGCTGCTGGCAGTCAGTACACCTACCGAGCTGTTCAGTCATCATGCAGTGCAGGGAACTACCAGAACGCCATGCAGATCCGAGTTACAAGAATCTGGCAAGCTCGAGGAGACAGCAACCTCGCTAGCGCTCTCTCTAGAGGACCTGTTGCAGTTCTGCTGTACAACTTCCACGGTGTGGCAGTAGAGGGGTACAAAGCTGGCGTCCTGAGGTCGGAACACCACGGACCAGGAGCCCAGAACCACATTGTGACAGCTGTTGGATACACCCCCAGCCACTGGGAGTTGAGGAACAGCTGGGGAACGTGGTGGGGCGAGCAGGGCTACTTCAAACACGACAGAACGAGGAACAACAACATTGGAATCAGCGACTGGGCCTACACCATGGACGTTAGCAGCGCTGGCCAAGAAGAAGAATAATATGTTCAATATATATTCTTGTTTAAATTGAATATTTGAATTACGGTTTTTCTTTTGTCATATTTTTGGCTCGTACCTCGTGCCGAAGAATTTTTACTGTTCTGGCTCTAAAAAGAAGAAGTAGTAGTAAACTAAGCACCTTATAGATACCAAAAACACAAAAGGAAAACTACTCTAAAAATAAAGAAAAAGATTAACTTCAAAAATTTCCACAACATTAATTCTTGTCGTCATTCCTTCTAGTGGCCAGTCACAGCTAATCAATTAATAGCAACTATTTTATAGATCTGTGTGTGTAACAACTGAAATATTAAAAAAATCCGACTTAAGATCTACACAAAGAAAAAAAAACATATTGAGTCATACTCACGAGCATCATCGTTGTCATCAGCCTCCAGAAGGACAAATTCTCCTTCATCACTACCGGTAACTCTGATCCCATAATTGTCATCTATTTGTACACTGTTGCTTTCATTTTTCTTCTCAGTTTCACATTCCACAGCTACCATTTCTTCCTCAGTCACGACCTTGGAGACACTTTCTTCATTTACTGTCATCTGTTCTTCTTCAGGGACGGTCTTCTCAGATATATCAGTACTTAGAGAGTTAACGGTTTCAGTTATGGGTTCTCCTATCAGATTATCCGAGATGTACATGTCAGAAGTTTGCACCTGCAGTTCCTCCAGAGCTATCTTCTCTTTATCAGCCATGGAGTTTTCCACAAGTTCAATGCCAAAGACTTGATTTGGACATTTTCTGAAATTTCCACAACGATTCCCTGGAAATTCGTAAATCTTACTTTTTACTCATAAATTAATGAACTATTTTGATAAAGGGATAAAAAACGAGATGCAATTCAGCACAAAATTCTTGTTTTCAAAATACTGTATTCCCTAACTTACAAGTTCTCAGACGAAACGGGATTTTCACGAAAACATGTTGAGAATGAATTCCTTTTTTCTTGCACGGTTTACAAAGATCAAAGTCTGGACAGACACTACATTTCCAACGAGGACCCATAACAGGACCATCACAACCATCGCAAATCACTCCAGGGTGTGTCATGGTGGGATTCTCCCAGTTTGGAATTTGCGGACCATCTATTTTTCCTTTCTTTTTGTTTTTCTTACAGTCACCTGCCGATCCCCTCTTCTTTTTTATCCCGATTGTTGCTGAAAAATGTTTGAGTTAATTTGAAAATTGATTATTTAAGCTGAAGTATAATCTATTATACGGATATGTAACTATAGCAGCGTTTGGTGCGATAACACCATTAATCGACAGCAGATTTATAGGTACACCGTACAATAATCTTTCGAGGTGTAGCCGACTGCAATAACTGTTGTAATTTTAACGTAATGTTAAATCTGTGTAATTCCCATATCATAAAACGTAATACCAATATGAACCCATGCGCTTAAAAAGCTAACCAAAAAAGTGGCGATTTCTTAAAGGCGATGAACAATAGCTTTAAAGAAGGACTAACTAACCGGTTACGTTGAGTTTGAGAGTAGAGTTGGGAGCTCCAGGACACTCTTCCAGAGCAGCCTGAAGTTCTCCGTTACTGCTCACCACTATATCATCACCCTCCTCGTCCTTCCAGCTCAATCCGAACTCGCCTGTATGGTAGGTTAAACTAGATTTAGCTTTTCATATTCACTGATATTACTGATTTATTCGTGTATTTTTGTTAAGTTGTTGATGCTCGCCACTAAAATGTTTTCGAACGAACTGAGAACTAAGAATTGAACTAACAGGTGTCGTTTTTGTAGCAGTCGATAAGTTTCGCCATGAGATCGTCATAGGGAGTCTCCGAATCCATATCGACTTTAAAAAGTCTTATCTCCTGAAATGCAAGAATTTTAATAATTTGATATCGCGTACTAAAACTTGCTTACTTGTTCATCAAAACTAGCCGCACAAGGGTCCAGGACCGGAAGAAATGACACATTATTGCATGCTGAACTGCTGAGAATAGTTTAAAATTTTATTAGCTCACCTCAGAGACGACATCTCTTTTGAGAGAAATGTAACACTTAAGCTTCATATCTATTTCTGAGACAAACAGCGTTAATTATTATATGAATTACTTGATTTCCGGAGATCAAGATTAAATGTAAATAGCATAATCAATAAAATGATTAAGGGGGAGGGGGGGGGGAGGTCAAACGACCTTGACAATCGTTTAATTTCAAGATTACTGTCTAGACGGTCAAATGGTCGAAGTTCTGGCATGACCATTTCTGACATGATTTCAGTGCGATGGTAAAATTAGATTCATTAAAACATCAATGAAATTGGCTGTTTCCTAGTAAAATGCCCTGGTAGAAATACCCAATATAAAAACTGGAGAGTCAATGACTGGGGAGATCGCTCGTTTTATTGTTCTGCTGTTAGCAAATACGTTTATCACAACACAGTTATCGTCACATTCACTAGATCAACACGTGTTTGTGTCTGCTACTGCCTAGTTGCTAAACTAATCGAAAAAAACATCGTGCATCATTACTTATGAACCTTAATAGAACAATTTCTGTTTATTTTAACGTCTTATTTTTTACGTCTTATTTTAGCTCATTTATATGCTTCGAATTTGATTTGTCATCTTAACTATTGCAGCCATTGTTAATGTCCTTTAATTCAACATTATTCATAAAAAGAGTACCATGAGATTGAATCAAATATCAAATTAATTATAATATAATAGTAGTCAAATAAGCAACTTTTGTGCTGTATAAACTTATAAAGACTCAAAATCGTCAAAAATTATTTGAAAAAAGTGGTGAAAAGGAATTCAGCAATATACAATAAATAAGTTACGTTACTTGCAGGTCATCAAAAAATCTTTAAAAAGTCCTCTGAAATTCAATAAAAATTTAACATACTATGGCACTGAATTGGTCCTAGATTGTATTCTCTTTTACAATAGTATGGGCTAACATAAGCTTTACCTCATGTTCAGATAGAACTTTACAAAGTAGATGCAAGTCACACCACCGGCCAACCACACGGCACAACGGCTCCAAATCAAAGCTGGTATTTATTCTGTCGACACCCAAAAAGTCTCGTGCTTGTCCCCCGAAACATAACACGCTTATGGGTTCAGCAACTGATAGATCTCGGACAAGGAATTTGAAGTATGCCATTTTGACAAATAACAATCCTGAACACTCAGCACAGTTATCCGAGTCCTGACTTTTGACAGAATTGCACTGCTCACAAGTGTCTTTTATCATGTTAGCGTAAGAATCAGGGTTGTGTCTGTGGATATACACCCTAACTTTGTAGAGTCCCTTGTCGGTCGGCTTCTCCAAGATCCTGGAAAGGGAGGTTAGAGTTTGTTCAGGATAAAGACACTCAGTGGGGGATGTTTGCACACTTCTTGGTTCATCAGGATTATCTTCCAGGGAGCAGATTTCCGTACTCGTCTCAACTTCAAGAGGTATCCCATCTATTTTATTCTCCATCCACTTAGTAACAGTGCTAGTGTTAAGTTTTTTGATCCCTCTGTTAAACTGTCTCCCACCGTGTAAGATAAACTCGGGCTGGTTTAGACCGTATGGGATGTAACAGTGCACGTTGGTTACCGATATGAAGTCACCAGGAAGCAGTGATTTAGCAAGGTTCATGTGATCATCATACACGCTGATGTCCACCGTGTATTGGTCCAGCTGCAGGAGGACATGTTGAGACAGGGTGCTCTTAATGTGGAGGGGAGATATTTTCAGGGTGCTGATTTGGGGAATAGTTCCGTCGACACATCGTACCACCACACTCCTGGTACACTGGCCCACTCCAACCACTTGGAGGTGAAGGTTGCAGTATAGGTTCAGTGTAACTTTCTCCAGAGGGGTAGGGAAGTCGAGGAATTTGTTGAATCTGTCTACCGGCCTCTCATTTACAATCAGGTTGAAGTCTGCCACAGCTTCAAGATCTGCTTCCTCTGCAGTTTCCCCCGCTTGTTCATGGGCAATTTTTAATCTCTTCGAATGTTTTTCTGAGGCTTCGTTTGATAGGGCTCTGTTTTCTGAGATAGCGTCTCTTGATGCTGTTCTTTGATGAAATTTTGTAGAACAAAATTTAGGGGATTTTAACCAATCTCTGAGTTCGGAAATTCTTTTCTTTTCCTTTTCCGAGAGCTCACCTGAAAAGAAAATGTAGCACTTTAAAATTAATGGTAAATGGACGAAAAATTTGTAATGTCAGTCACTAGACAGTACATTAATCTGAATAGAAATACAATTTAACGGCAGTACGGCACGACTAAAAAGCAGATGTCTGTTTCAAGACTCAGGACCCATCAAGTAGAAGATACACAGGCTATTCTCCGAGAGTACATATAGAATGCGGACCGCCATGTGCCCCATATTAAGATAATTACAATAGACTATGATAATGTTAAGTAATGACCAATTAATTGATCAGACACAGCCGAAATCGGGGTTATCAAAGCTGGCCTGTATGAGAGTACATGTGCCTATAATAAGAAGATAATCACAACTGCAGCTCTTTGATCGCCTTACCGGCTAGACTTTACTGCTGCATTTACTGTTATGGTAGAAATTCAACCTGCCCTTAGGTTTTTATCACTTTGAATTGTTAATTGCACTGTTCATTTATTAAGTTTAGATGACTGCTCAAAACTTTTCACCCTTGTGCTTTTTTATCCTGTTAAATAATCATTTTGTGGTAAATTATCTTATTATTTATATATCTCAAACGTTTTACAAAAAACGACGTCACAATGTCCTATAAACCATTGTCTTACAGCCACAGAGTGCAGAGTGTATCAGTTCACAAAACTTTTCTCTCATCGCCTTTTGTGTGATGGACGTCAATTATACTTACTATGCATACTATTTGACCTAAACACCGCAACCATTTCCTACCTTGTCTGCTACCTATCAATCTTTTCTTTTCGTGCACCCATGGCAGAAGTGCACAAGTTCTGTTTGGTGCATATCAGCAAAACCTGTCGTACCTGTCTCCTAAATGACAACACTTAACATTTCTACATTTGAGTGCTGCACTGCACGTGGACTTCCGCACGTGGACATTTAGATCTGCCTGTCCAAAAATAATTTAGGGCTCGGTTATATACAGTACACTACTCGCAAACTACTTTGCAGTCTTCTATATTATTGTTTACGAAAGTGTGTGATTTCAGGCGATGGCAGTTTTCAGCAATGGTGGAGTTACACTGCCAGACATTTATCTTGGACTATTTTGTGTTCTTGTTGTTCTCGTATGCTCGATTTTAAATCCACTTGTCTTCGTCCACAATTACCAGAAAAATAAATCTTTGGCTAGAAGTTTGTATCTTACTTTATCGACGGCAGATTTCCTTACAGCTTGGATATTGACAGCCAGTTTTGCGGTTAATATTTTCAATGATAAAGTGGAAGAATGTTTGGACAGTGAGGAGCCAAAATGCAATGAAGAGTATTTTAAGATGACGAACGAAGCCAATTTCGGACAGAAGATTCATGGAGTTATCGGTTGGACAGTAGCTTTAACACCAAGCAACATAACAGCTTTTTTAGCAATGAGCCGGTACTACCAAATAAGGTACCCTCTTGAACGGCCAAGAATAAAACTGGTGATGCTAGGACTGCTCCTGTCCCTCAGTACACTTCCTGTGGTAGCCGGCTGTGCCGTCCTCGACGAGGGTGAGACTTCAGTTACATTTGTGCTGCCGATTACAAACCTTGCATGGAATTTCAAACCACGAGTGTTTGGTGTACAAGTGACAGGCCTAACACTATTTTTCTTGCTAACTGCCGTGACTTGGATGCTACAATTTGGAGCAGTGGTAGCATCACTACTGACAGTCTACGAGCTAGTAAAATCTCACATAAAGCCCGTCTCTGGGGGGAGGCAGGGCCGCAAAACACGAAGCAGCCTTAAAATTCTCATCACTAATGTGGGCAGTGTGGTGATTTTGGCTGCTTATGCCGTACAAGCAACAGGGATTAAGGGTAATGATGAAGAAATAGGTTTAAGAGAAGGAATTGTATATTTGATGACGGCAGTGGGTATACCATCAATAACGTCGATGCTTAATCCAATCATCTACATCGTCCTTACACCAAAATGCTATGTCTCACTCAAGAAGAAACGTGCTCAACACTCTGTTAGAGTTGTGGTAAAAGAAAACACTTCAGGTCAAAACGAAGGCAATTGACCCGATAAAAATATTAAGACTTTATATGAAAACAAACAAAACATGTTAAGTTAAGGAAATGTTCCTCTTTTATTTCATTGATTAAATTTGTGGACAATTTCTTAACCGATGTGACCGATTGGTTTTAAGGTTAACTTAAAGCAGTTTTGCAACTAGTAGAGGTTATATGTACTCTGTGAATAAGGAATACAAATACTAATATTGTCTATTTAATTTGAGTTTTACTTTCAACGTAACCCTTTCACATAAATTGACTTAGTCTTCATGAATAAATAACAAGTTAAACAGCAGACCAACAAAAATTTAACTTTGGCTAGAAGTCAAATATTCAATGTTTCAAAGTGAAAAAGTTATTATCGAACTCATTTGTCATTACCTGTGTAGCTTAAGTTGTGATCAAGGACAGAAAAATCTGCTTCAGAAGGATGAAAGAATGCAAAAGAGTATCCTTTGCTTTTATTGATCTGTGGACGACCTGAAAATGGTCTGTAAGAAATCGATTACTGTTATCACTATCAATAAGAATAGAATTGAGCAAAACGTTCAAATAAGATTTGGGAAATCATAACACAACTAACCGCCTAAAATGAAAGGACAATGTCAAACAATTTATTACAAATTTTCTGATTAACAAAAACGCAGAGCTGTTAAGAGGATCTAAAAATACTGTTCGAAATTTTTTAACTGTCTTGCACTAGGGTTTACTAGTAAAGTAGTAATTGCTGTCACGATGACCAATTGATGTTTTTTATCATTGAAGACTTGTGTAATGAACTGAATAAACCAGATTAAAAACCTTAATCCTTGTAACCCTTGGCGTTAGATAAAGTACTTACCAGCAAAATATTGGACCTTTGCTGATCTTAAATATAGGATAGATGATTCAGGTATAGCATTGCATTTGGGAAGTGATGCAAGACTGCCAAATAGTAAGCAAGTCACAATATCATCAGTGGAGTCATCTTTGATGTGTATTCTGCAAAGATTGTCTCCACCTAAAAATAAAATTATCAGTGGCTGCTATGCTATAATTTTATTGTGAATTGAATTTTGATAATATAGACTTGCAAACGATTAAGGTTACTGATTAAGAATGTATTATCTGCATAATAGCCAGATCATGTGGCCCTTAGCTGCAAATCGATCTTTGCTCCTCTCTTTTCAATTCTCTCTTTCAGCTTTTCTCATTTCGCCTCACTCTTATCCCGTACTTCTCCCTACTTGTTCTCTGCACTTTCCAAGAAGCAAATCCCTTGCCCCCTGTTACGGGACCCCTGCTTGCAAAGCCCTTGTCTGTGGACCCCTGTCCATGTCTGTATAACCAAGTCTGTGGAAAGGGTTCCTGTTCTGTGGAGGATAAAAATGCCTAAAATTTGATGATGTCATACCTATGGACTTCTAATAAAATGCTTATTGCTTGTTATTAACTTTAACAGGGGACTCCGGGTGCAGCAACAACCCCTGTCCAGTGTCCATGGGCAGGGGGTCACGAACAGGGGGTCTGTAGACATGGCAGACTTCTAGAAGAGTGCCCTGTTCTCTCCACTCCCTTCATTTCTTTCTTCTTGCTTTCTTCCTCTTTACCTCCATCCTCTCACTCTATCTCCACAGCATCTATCTACTCCATCTAACCATATTGCTTACATATTGCAAGTACACTTACACTATGTGTATACTATATGACCAGCTTTTAACTTACAACGAATTGAACAGAAATTCACACATAGTAATTTTATTTACCCTTAGTTAGAATAATGGAAGAGGTTGAATGAACAACTCCAATTATATTAGTGCTTCCATGACAGTCTGGTTTCAAATTGCAGATTGTTGTCAATGAGCAATCAACTCCTACCATCCTATTTAAACATTCTGAAACAAAATGAACTGTAGGTTAGTGAATGGATGCAGTTTAAAACAGATTATCTAACATTTAGATAATCAAAACAAGTAAGCAAATGATTAGAAATTTCATTCTGCCTCAAGTTACTCAACAAGCTACTCAACAAGTAAGACAGGTGTTTTTCACACAAGAATGGCCGCCGCTTTCATTGTGTCAGGCGACCGCTGAATTTTGTGTATCATGCCCTCGATAATTGTCATTAAACCTTGGGAAATGAGGAATCAAATGCTTCTGGCGTGAATAAGTTGTTAAAAAGATTTCTTCGGAGCTGAGATTAAAATAGTGCTCTTACATTCATTTCTCAATCTGTCATTCGACAAATTACACAGTAAAATTTCTGAATGAAGCGAGTGATACACATAACTTTGAGTAAACTCATGCTGATCACAATATAGAGTACAAGGAGGTGAGTAACGTTAGTAAGCTCCTCTTGCAATGCACAAACCCATCTATAAAAGACTTGTACTCGTTATCGAGTGATACAGAGTATCCTCAAATTATTTGTATAATAGTCGTGTTGAAAGTATTAAAATTCTAAGGAATTTTGATCGTACTTTACTTTTTCTTTTTTTGTTTTCCTTGTTTGATCGTACATCTTGTTGTAGTTGTTGCAAGGCAATTATATATACATTTCATGATGTGGAATACATTCTGCGGCCTGCGCAGAATGTATACGATTGTAATCGTATACATTAAGTTTGATCAAGGAGCTACTCACAGACATACGGACGGACGGACGGACGGACGGACGGACGGACACTTTGTGAGCTAATATTCCAAAATTATGCTGTCGATCGCCAATCCATGTCTTGTACTTTTTGTGCATGTGCACAAAACGTATCAAAACTATCTTGCCATTTGGGCCATTCGGGCCCAAATGGCGAGATATGGGAAACATACTTTTAATGTTGCAGTACATTATCATCAGTCTGGAGGACAAATTTCATAAATTCAAGGTAAACAATTGCATATATGTTTAAATTATCAAATGTTATACAGTATTGCAGTGGCGTAACGTTGCAGGTCTAGCCAATATGACGCCCCTCGGCCATGAAAATGCGCCCCTAAGTGGCGCCCCTGGTGTAAGGGCTTACTGGGAGCAATTTGTGAAAATATGGCCGAAAAATATAAATAAATAGTGAAGTTATTAAACCAAACACGTGATTTTGCTAGTCGTGCAGTTAATCTTGCAAAATTGTCCCATATTTTAATGACGATTTTGCGCCCCCTTATCACGGCGCCCCCCGGCGTAGCCGGGGTGGCCGGGGCATCGTTACGCCGCTGCAGTATTGTGGCCTGTAGACACATGCATGATACTAGATACATATCTTTCCTTAAGTCTACAAGCCGATTTGAAGCTACTCCTTGCACATTGGGGTCTGAAGTAATTGCCTTACAGCCTGCTGTATAATATAGGTGTTTCAGATACCCCAGATTGTTATCATAGGTCACCAGTCCAGGCATCTTATGTTTCACTTGATCTGTTATATTTTATATTTACTGTGATACTGATGTTGATAACAATTAAAAGTTTAAAATCATCTAATCATAATCAAGTGCTGCAAATTATATTTCAGTTCAATTTAAAAAACGACGAAGAAAGAACTTCACGAGTGGTAAAACACAGACTGTGCTCAAATTGGGACACTATGAGTACAACTTCAAAAACTAAAAATCTACAACAATGACTTGAACAAAATGGCATAATATGTACATGAAAATATACTCATCAACTAGAATAAGATACAAATTGACCAACAAATACAAGAGAATACAACCAAACTGGACATACACAAACTATAGCGCATAGGCATAATCTAATAATGTCATACTTATTTTGATTCGGACACTCCAACACACAACAGCCTCATGTTACACAAGTGTTACGGCCAATTACAGGAAGCCGAATGTACAATTATACATACACGCCAGTGACGGTTAAAATAGTGTGTACTGCATACATTTATAGCCCGAGACTTCGCTGCGATGGTGGATGGGCAACAACTCATTTAATCCACAATCACGGTTTCCCGATCATTCGGCTGAGTCGACCGAAGAAGGTTGCAATAGGCAAATGCCCTTCACCTAACCAGGTGTTTTCGCACGCTACTTGACGAGATGATATCCGTCTACCGTTCAGCTTTAGCTGCGTAAGTCGGGTATCACCGCGACAAGCACGCTACGCGCGCAAAATGGTTCTGGTTAGAGCAAGACATGTCCAAATTTGGTTATAAATAAATAATAAATAAAAAATGAATTATGATGCCAGCATCATCACACTTAATCTCCTAAAATGTCTAAAAATTCTAAACTTCAACCAAATTTATTTTGCGTCCCCGCGTGAGAACCTGGTTAGGTGAACGGATTTGGAATCGCGCGCACTGCTTTAGAAAGTGGTTGCGGCGATACCAGGCCAGACTCTCGCACTCCACCCCAACGCTTTCGTTAGAACGGTAGACGGATATAACCTCATTCAACATTCACGTCACCACTGCAATGTTAAATGTTTTGTTGCGTACGTTGCTCTATAGATTGTAGATGCGCGGCATTACAATTTGCCTTGCGTTGCAGGGGCTGTTTGCTGAACGTTGCATACAGCCTAGCTTGTCGGAAGTTTCTAAATATTTCTTTTAAAAATTTTGAAAAGGGTCACAAGGTGAAACAAGGAGCTGCTACTTCGAGTCAGCAAGTCAGGCAACACCCGACAAGCATGAGCATTACTTTGGCATTTGTCGAGATGTTACCCGACCCGCGCGCGGCTCGCAGTTTTCTGCTCTCCTCGCGAGGACACGTTCTAACGTTTCGTTAGAACGTTAGACGGATATCATCTCGTCAATTTGGCATTTTACAATTTTATGTAAATAAATGTTTTTTCCATCGTTCATTCTTTTTAATGGTATTTATATTTTTACATTGTGTCATTTGTGTATTCAATGTGCTAATTGTTAAGTTATTGTCTATTCACAAAATTTTGATTCTACGTACTTGGGTGTATGTGTAAGTAAGTAAGTAAGTAAGTAAGTAATAATTATGACATTACATCATCACAAATATCTATTAAAAATGTCAAGGCACTAAATGGAAAAATAATAGAAAACCCTACAACTTTTCCATCCACAATTAAAATCACAAAAACGAAAAAAAAAAATTAACTATACTTTCCAGTAGAACTAAGATTAATAAATCGATTTTTTGCCACAATGGGATGGGACAGAAGATACTCATTATGTATTTCTTTGTTACTAAAATAACTTGGTCCTTCAATTCTTCCTAAAACTTCATTGGA
>JH153487.1:198155-210767 GCA_000226015.1 Mnemiopsis leidyi | reverse complement strand
CACACACACACACACACACACACACACACACACACACACACACACACACACACACACACACACACACACACACACACACACACACACACACACACACACACACACACACACACACACACACACACACACACACAAACGGGCATACGAATATATGAACTCGATATTCATTGTAACATAATTCAGATATGTATATCATATTTACAGCAACAAACATACTTTAAACTTGATATACCACAATCACCGTTCACATTTCTACCCAACATAAAATGATCAGTGAGCATTTCATGCTTCGTCAAATATAGAAAAGTTGTCGTTATAATGATTTATGATTATATAGCGAAAAATTCATGAGTCCGGATCAAGGTGTCATCCTTAAACCGTGGAAATATGTAACGAAATTGAAAACACAACTAAAAAGAAATTACTTAATTATAAATTTGTCCTTTTCATTCCTGAAAACAAATGATGCTCGTTCTTGAGACGTTCATCAAGTCCTCGTTAGTTAAACTGAAAATATTTGGTATTAAAATAGTAAAATTTAATACTTGATATAAATCATTTATCATTATGTGTAAGTATACACTTGCTCCATAATATGCTGATAGATGGTATGTTTAAAAGAGGCTAGGACCCCAAACAAACAGTGAGCGCGTCTCGCAATGGCAACTTGGCAACTGACCATTGCCCGTCACTGTGCACGCCAAAAGTAATACAATCGACATCAGACGATCACGTGGCCTCGGGTTGGTGGTGTAGTGATTAAAGGCTTTGGCGTCGCATGAGGTCAAGGGTTTCGTCAGATGTAATATCAACTAGGAAGAAGACCAAGAGTCTTCCTTGTAAGATACTGTCAAAATTGGAATTTGGAGGAATCCAGCAGAACAAATCCAAAAGGTTTCCATTGGATTGATTGGGTAATTTAACCCTTTATCACTTTCCATAACACAGCGGACACATTGTGATCTTCCGGCTGTTCAAGACGGGTTGTTTTACGTTTGGCTTGAACATTATATGAGATAACAGGACGCACCAAGTTGTGATCGTAGTAATCTCTATTAACCAGGCCTCTCGGGGGATAAGGAGAGGGCCCGGTTAATCGAGGTTTATTGCAATGTAAACTATAATGCACACTGTAATGTAGAAGAGGGTAAGACGACAACAATTTTTAACCATTCGGCCCTAATAGGGGAAATGGTCAAAATTGTTCACCATGATCATTACCAAAGCCCTAAAATTGCCATGGTATAAAAGGTAAATCAGAGTTTATTTTTATTGAGGCGAATTCAAGGTCTGCGGCTTACCCCTTTACATTCGTGAAATAACATTCAATTCGTGAAAATAATATATACATAATAATAATCTTTATAGAATTGTATACTTGAATACATGTAAAATGTACATGTATTACATGAACATGTTTAAACAATCTCACAAATATTCGCACTCGCTTCACGATTCTTCTTCTTCTTTCTGACACTCTCGCACTGGCACAAACTAAGAGGTGCTGAGTTACTCTTTGCACAAACCATTCGCACTCGTAACAAAAACGTGAAGGAGTAACGTTGATAGTTTCAATATCTCAGATATTTTGATCGTTTGATATTTATTTTGAGACTGCTAACAAATTCTTTTAAAACAATTTCCTGATAAGGAATAATCTCGAAATTTTTCATTAAATCGAAGAGTTGTTGTTGATTCAAGGATCTTATCGAGCTCAAATAGAATACTAAGAAACTGAGTAGATATTACGTACGTTCTTCAGAAACTCAACAGCCGAGATCCGACCACGTCCATTGAGACACAGCTTCATTTCGCTAATTTCCTTGTCTATCTCAGTCATAAACTGAAAGGTGAGAGAATTATCTCGTAAACGGTTAGGATTATATTTTCTTTATACATAGGAATATGAACATAATTTATTATATAAAAGGGTCTTCTAAGATTATAGCTACTGCCTGGTAAAGCGATTTTCGCAAAAACTTGTTCACATTTGATGAAGTCTACATTTGAGGAAGTCTATATGACACTACAAGTACCCGCCGGAGTAAGATAACAATATTAAACATTAAATCTCAACAAAATACTGTAAAAATGACTGTAATATCATGGTCGAGTAGAAAGTTCGAGAAGTTACCCACCTCCATGACAAAATCAACAAGTTTGTGTTTGTACATCTGCTCAGTGTGGAGGTTAGTAATGAGGAAACTGATGTCATATCCCTGAAGAGAGATGACTGTAACCCCGTGTTAAGTTAACAATGTTAACACTGTGAACGTGGACAAATTGGAGAAAACCAAAATATTTTGATTATAATTCATTAGCAAATTTAGTGAATATCGATTTATTTAGTAAATAATTGTTTTGCCAGAAACAAATTTGACAGAGATGCATATAAAGGCGCCTGTAAGAACGCGATCAAGTACTTTAAGTATCATCGGTATTTATTAAATTCCAGTTTTTTTCTGGTCAGTTGTCAAGGTACCTCAATAGGCTTCCGGCGCAAGATGAAGAAGTTTTCCGCCCTCATCATCATGAATCTCATAAACTTGTGACACAGGATCTTCTCGATATCGTCAGCCTGACAGTTTCAGATTTTGTGTAAATGCAAAACTCCTCCCGTAAGCAATGCACTGCTCAAATTTGCAGAAATGCTATGAAATGATATGGGGATATGTTCTCGCCTTTTGCTGATAACTCAATCAAATAATGAAGATATGGAAAAATTTTAGAAGCCGCCTTTAAAGCCGGGACAAAGTTTAAGATTCTACCGTTAGACAACAAAATTAAAGTGAGAATTTGAAGACGTAGTAATATACCTGTTTAATAGCGATGCTCATCCTGAGAGAATTGATAGAACCTTCAATCAGGACTTTCTCCTTTTCGTTCCTGCAAATCTCCAACGGGGTAAACAGCACTTCTTTGGATGATCTGGAAATAATTTTAATTAGAGGCGGACTGATTAATTAGAGTAGTCGGATGTTTAAAGTTTGCAGCAGATGCCAGATCCCAGATGGCTTGATTTACTGCAAAGAATATGGAAAAAAGTACTGTAGGTCTAGGGTGTAAGCCATTGTATTGGAAAACTAAGAAGTGGTTTTTAAAACAAAATTCAATCTCATAACTCAACGTAGGGAACCAATTGCCAGACATATAAAAACTTCTCAAGAAGTTGACCCCAAAATATACTGTAAAAGGGGAAGAAAGAATTAAATGTTTATGAAATCGTATAGAGCAGAGAAACATTTGTTGACATTTATTGAAAACATTCATTTTGTGAGATAAAATATTCATACTTTTATGTTTGACAGAAAATGACAAGATTCCAAGCCTAGCTAATGACGTGATATTCTGACGTTGTAAGGAAAGAAGAGTGTTTATCTGACCAATCAGAAACATCCTATTCGGTTCATTTCCATTTTTTCATGAAAAATTCATCGGACAGCATCTCAAGATCAATTCAAGAGATGGATAAGCCTGCATTTGAGGGATCTCCTTCGCCAAACAATATTCAAATTTTCTGCCTTCAAGTCGCTACACATGCAGTAAAGCCCCGAGCGTTCCATTTGATGAATAAAAACGCTCAACTTAGCGGGACTCTCATTTCTACTATTTTTGTTTCGTCACCCTAGTTGTGCTTTGTAACTCCATGCAGCCGCCCTTTCCTTGATAAAAACATTTACTAGTTGATAGGGTGGCTCAGCGCCATTGCAGTAGTTCTTTTGTTCAAAAAAAACATGCATTGTCACTGGTCTCTTGGTCAATCACCAGCAGAAATGAGATGCTTGTGTAATAGGACCGAAAAGTTGGATATAAAAGTGCAGGAATCCTGTTCAGGCTCAGTGTTTCCCTTCCTACGATTCAGAGACTAGCAGTAACTTTCCCCTGCAATCCAGTAACACTTGCCGTATGAGAGTCTGTATCACCACGTCCGCGTAAGTAAATATTTTCTCGAGCGTATCTACTAAGTACTCCCTGTAGTGGCGTATCTAATACCTGTAGTAACGTATATACCTACTTTCTGTAGTCGTGTATATACTACCTGTAGTAGCGTATCTACTACCTGTTGTAGCGTATCTACTACCTGTAGTAGCGTATATACCACCTGTTGTAGCGCATCTACTACATCCTATAGTAGATATGCTAGATACAGATATCTGCTATATGTAGCGTATCTACTATCTTTAGGAGCGTATCCAAAATTAATTATATAGGTAGTATAGCCTTATGACGGGTTATGAAACTCGACGGTTTCCGGTCTAGATCAAGGTCGCCCTAGATGCGAAAGGACTTTCCATCAAATTTGTAGAGCCTATATGAAGAGGGTTGCTTACCCCCGCCCCCATATCTGATGATTCTTTAACAACACTCAATAAATTTTCAGGGCGCTTATAATCCTGGCTTTTACTGTTGGTAAGTAAACTGTTAACAAAGAGGATACAATAGTTTAGGTTGTGTTGCCTTCGGCTAAATATTTGAATCTATCAGAGCAGACTTGTATAGGAGTATTCTCAAATATTCAATGTAACCTGCTGTTTTGTCAAAAGATGCATCCCATTTTTGGGCTAGACTTTAAAATACCATTTTTCAGTAAACAGTGCGATACTTTCCGAGTCTGAGGAGCAATGGCGTGAGTAAAAATATCCTTTTTATGTAGAGGAAACCATTTTACACTTAACTAACTTAACTTAAGTTAGTTACGTACTAGGCCACACTGCTACTACTGAAACTACCAATATCTGAATAAAAGTGCGGACCAAATAACTACCGATTGTCTGTTTGACCAAATTACTCTCCTTCTGATCCATTATTTTTCGAGAAGTTTAGAGTTGATTAACTTCAAGCATGGAAAAGTTCACACCAATTTTAACATAATCTTACGAAGTTTAGATTTTGGCCCTTAAGGGGCTATTCAGGACCTTTGCGTCCTCTAAGGTAACTATCAACGTAGTCATCTAACTTGGTCGAATAGGGAAAAATTCGGAGGCGTAACATATTCATTAAAAGGTAATTAACAAAATTTCGTCAAATTTTTATAACAAACAAATAAATCACAAGTGGCCCATGCTGTAAGACTATAATAGAAACCAGGACCCTCTATAGATGCCATAAAATTTGAAAAAAAAGCCGAAGAATAAAATTCCTTGAGTTAAATACAACTTTTCACTTAACGTTCTAACTTTGAATTACTTAATAATTATCATTGTATCATCATCCTTGAATTACTTAATAATTATCTTAATTTAACTGGTTTGGCCGTTAGTCTTACCCGTTGGTATTTATATGCTTTGGTAAATGTACTTTCAGAGTAAGTTAAAATTATTCATCTTAAAACGCTCACTTGATTTCAGCCGGTTGGGGGGTGTACAAAGGTCCAAGTGCCAACGAAGAAGCCGCCCTCAACAAAGAAGGTAAATTTATTGTAGACATCAACATTGTTTGGCCGACACACAACAAAACAGCAAGCTTTTGACTACCGAAGGTAGTATACTTACTCTTTTATCGACAGATCGAAGGTTTATTTTCATAACCGCTGCTCCCTTAAAACATATTTTAGACGTTTCTAAAACGGCACATGATGCTTGTATCCTATATAGATGTATATGTAGATGAGCTTTCAAAGGAGAAAGATGTGCCAAATTTCGAATTTTCGAGATTCTATGAAACTCTGCAGGGAAAGCTAGCAATGTTTACATTACAGCTCTTAATAATTTAAAATCTTGAACGCCAGAGCATGATTTTGATAAGAGGGCCATCATCAAGATAGTCAAGTTCAATTTTACTAGTTACAACCAATAAGTCATGAATTGATTTGATACTTTTCATAGCAACACAGTAGATTCTGAGAATATCAAAAATCTGACACCAAGATCTCACAGAGAACAGTGGAATGGAAGATAGCATGAGACTCAACGACGAGAACGACAGCGAATTTGAGTCAAGAAGAGTATAGAGGGATCAGAAAACTTCCGGTCTTAACATCGACCATACGACGAGCTGATTTCGTAGTTTATGAAGTTTCCACTATGGTGGTTGCAGGCTTGCGTTTTTTACAAATTTCTTTCGGCTCCGACTTTTTCTCGGGTCTCCAAAACCTTAACTATGTAGCAAGTGTTTATTGTCAATATGATGTTTCTGAGGAACTTTTGAAGATTTTTTTTGATTTGTGGTGTTTATTCTAATTACCATGCATTACAAATGACGTGTTTCATTGATTTCATTTTCTGATTCCAAACTTTCGACGGTGCTTAAATTTCATACAATATCGACAAATGCATAAAGAGCAATATGTACCACTACAGATTGCACTGAGATGAAAATAAAACTAATCAAGATGTTTAATTATCACGAGGCAATGCAAATTAAGGTCACTCCCATAGACGGGATAGCCTGAGGTATTCATCTCCTTTTCTGTAACCCTGTGCCACTCCGTGCTGAAACTAGCTGTAGGGGGCTAATCATACGACTCAGGGAGTGTGCATTTCCAGCCGAAGCTGTACCAGACGCAGTCTGGTGACTGGCCGACTTGCCACAGCCGGGGATCGATCTTATGGTGCAATCAATGAAACCTATCCTCTTATCTCTCCAGACAGAAACCAGACTAAATTTACAAAACAGACAAACACGATACCTTATCTCTTCAGACAGAAACCAGAGTAAATTCACAAAACAAACAAACACGTTACCTTATCTCTCCAGACAGAAACCAGACTTAATCCACAAAACAAACAAACACGTTACCTTATCTCTCCAGACAGAAACCAGAGTAAATCCACAAAACAAACAAACACGTTACCTTATCTCTTCAGACAGAAACCAGACTAAATCCACAAAACAAACAAACACGTTACCTGATCTCAACTTCGGGCTTGTTGTGGCGTTCTACTCGTTGCGAGTAGAAGTTCTCCAGACACATGGCTGCTTCCAATGTGGTCCGCACAGCGTTCAAGTAGGGTTTTAGGGTGGCAGCCTGGGTGTAATGACGATTTAAAATTGGGAATTTCGATGTTACAAAATTATACGAAAATAGATTTCTGAATTTGGTTTTTGGCTGAAAGGATAGTTTCGTTCTTACAGGATGTATGTAATTCAAGTTCTTAAAAACTCACCATGACAGAAGTAGTTCAGCACAATTATGCTAAATAAGAATTGTGTTATTTTTATTGTGTTATTTTTTGTTAATTAATCACTGGATATGGTAAGGCCAAGGCAATTATTGTTAAATCAAATGTTGAAAAAATAATGTGCTTAAGAATAAAATATGATGTAAAGATTTTGCATAATCGAACAGTAATTCAAATTTTCGATCAATTGCAATCATAACTTCATACTGTACGGAAAATCAATTTTTAGGCTGTCATTATAAATCTAGAGCTGAAAGGGATAAAAACTTAAAATTGAACGATTGTTTGATAAGGCATTAATGAACCTCTAAATACATAATATGGTCATTGATTAGAGTTCTTCAATTTATTTTAGTCACAGAACCAAATTTGAAAAATTATTAAATTATTGTAAAGAATCACACAAAACTATCCGTTGCATATACAAGATTATTACGTAAAATCATAAAAAAGCTAAAACTGTTCAAGCATTATAATAGATTATAGAAAAATATAAACAAGATGTTTTGTAATCTTGTTTAATCTAAACATTATTCAAGTAGCGTATGGATACCAATGTGGTGTAATTTACCTAATTAGGCAGGTATTTGTGATAAAATTCCATTATGATCAATCTCGATTATATAATCGAATAGTATCTGGATTGCACACCAAATATTTGGACCTAGGCTATCAATACAGATAATAATATTTTCTTGTATAGTTTTCTTCTCTGATGCAGTGCTAGACTCTAATTCTTTCAGCAAAAAGTGGCAGCTTCTCATATTCTTTAAAATCAGACACATATTTCCAAATCAGCATCCCAAAGCCAAAAGGGATCTGCCACGGAGAAAATTTTTTATATTCCTCCAAGAAATCGGTCATGTTTCCATAGGGTGATCCTGGCATTCCAAACTTAATACATGTCTCTGTGAGGGTTTTGTGATAGGTTTCCAAGAAAGATGGCAAATTGAGATATCTTTGCTTTGGAGTGGTGCCTTGACAAATGTACTGATGAATATCTACAAGTCCATCACCATGTCGTATAAGTTGAAAATCAAAAAATTTGACATTGGAATTATCAGACACTGCAATGTTAAGAGGATGAAAGTCTCCGTGGATAAGAATACATCTGCTGGTTTGAGCAACCTCTCTTTGATAGATCTTTTCCAGCAACTTTAAAGGTTCACCAACGTGCAATTTTAGATCGTCCAAAATACTTTTTACTTCAGACAAGCTCTTTGAAGATAGCTTTAATTTTGAAACTACTTTACTGCTACTTTTATTCAGATAACAGTCCAATATCACATCTAATACTTTCCATGATTTATAAAATTCTCCATTGTAAAAGGGTGCAACCAAATCAAAACTATTTTTATCAAGTAAATAATTTTGTGCTAGTAAAGGATGCTTATCCCTAAAGTCAAAACCACAGATATGCTTCATAGAATGAAAAACACCATGAAATCTAGCCAATGATGCCATTATGGAGTAAACAACTTCTGTGTCATGAAATGTGTCACTTGCATTCACTCCAAATTTCTCACAATGAGAATAAAATAGATCTTGGAATAGAAAGTAGTGCTTGTTTTGAACACAGCCTCTACCAAAATATTCCACTAGAATTAATTTAATATCAGAGCATAACTGGGGGTCCCTTTCAGATAAAAATTCTGTAACTAAAGGGATAACCTTGTCGTACATAATGGATTCTTTTTCAACAACATGCAACTTTTCACAAACTGTTCCTTGGGTATCATTTTCTTTGGCAAAAATTTGTGTTGCAGTTCCACCATCTTTGCTGGTGGGTGTAATGGTGAACCTTATTTGGGTACTTCCACGACCTTTAGTATCATCAGCAACAACAGGGACAATTTTGTACACTCCCCCAAGAACACTGTTAGCAAGCTCACTAATATCTTTGTAATGAGACATCTGTTTTGAAATAATTGTTGTGATAGCTCCACTACAAAAAGTAGATAATTAGATATATAACCTTATAAATTTGTGATCATAAGATAAGAGGACTTTTACAAGAGAAACCTAAACTACCAGATACAACTATAGATTTCTCATTTAAGAGAAACAAGTACAATACTTAATGATACGTCTGGAGACAGCACCATTTAGTGCTGTGCTTTGTGAACCATTTATTAGACCCTTAGACCCCAAACTAGATGGCACGTATCGGATCACATGTTGCGGCACGTATCGCCTGACCTGTCCTAACTAGATGGTATATCCACAGTAGGTATGGCGTCACCTGTTCTAACTAGACAGCACATGCCGTGATATGTACCAGGACAAGTGACCCAGCACACGTCCTAACTAGACATAACATGTTGCGCAGCACATATCGCTATTGGATCAAGTGTCCAATGTACTTGGAGCAATGTTACAACAACCAAATTATCGTTTTTGACAAATATTAGGATAACTTTTCTTTAAACTTTTGTTCAAATCATGTTTTCTTCACTTCAGCGATTTACATCCGTCTCCTGTACTCATCCTCTTGAAAGTGATGTCGGGGAAGGAGAATTGTGTCTTCCTTAGTAAGGAGGAAGTTGTGGAGAAGGACACAGGTTAGGATAATCCCTCAACTTTCCTTTCAGCCAACCAAATAAGGATTCCACTATCATGCATACCCATGATTGTTGATAGGTATAGTCCAGGAGGTGTAGTCCAGGGTATCTGTTCAGGAGGTTATCGTGAAGGGCAAAGGCAGGATCTCCAACAATGTGGTATTTCTCGGGGATTCAACCGCTCCTTAGGAGATCCTTGAAGCCAAACATCTCTGCAACTCCACCATCATTATTGCGGCCAGGAGCTCCATAGGTGCAAAAAAGTTTTTTTTACTGGTAGGACAATTTCAAAATTTTCGGCCAGAAGTATTTGTCGGTTAGAATTGATTTTTGTGGCCATCCATTTTTGACCAAAACATCAATATCTAACCGAGACATCAGTTTGAAGCCAAAAAATAACATCGATATGCAAACTGAAACATCAATTTTTAGCCCTAACCTCATTTTCTGACCGAAACATCAGTTTCTAACAGGAAAATCGCATCAGTTTCTACTTTTCTAGACGAAAAAGTTAGTTCTAAACGGCAAAATAACGTCTAAATCTAGATGAAAGCCATAGTTTCAACTGAAAAAACTTAAAATCGCAAAGATATTGTATTTGAATTTCGTTGGACAGAAAAATTTCAGTTAGAACGATCTTCAATTAAAGTAGGAATCCTACTGCCATACAACTTTTTTGCACTGGTGAGGAGCTCCAATGTGGTAGAATAGGATCCTAGTTGGGGAGTTGCACACAGCTTGTAGGTGAACGGAGTAGTCCTTTTTGTTGTCAAAGTAAGAGGAGGGATCCACTCTAGGTTTCTGTATCTTTATGTGTGTGTCATCCACAGCTCTAACACAATCGAGAAACTGGAACATGTCGAAGAACTCCTTTGATATCTTGTAAAAATCCTTCTCTGTCGATGGAAATCTGACTCCAAACAGGTGCGCCAGAGTTGTAAAATCGTCTCCAGTTGCTAAATATCTGAGGGTGAAGGCTAGTTTTTTAGCAGGTTTGACAGAGTCATCGGCCACAGAACAGCATAGGATAGAGTGATATATCTTTTCAAGGATTTCTGCCAACAGGAACTTCAATATTCTGTAGAACTCCACAAACTTGTCATTGTACATGTGCTGGCAGTCTCCTTCCCAAAAGGTTGAACTCTTTAAGAAACGTTTCTGTGACCTGCGCAGTCAAGACTGCTCCGGATCAGCTGCAGAAGTTTCCTCCAGGATTTCCAATGACATTTTTTGTCTGTACGAGCGTTTGGAGGAGTCCATCTTCTGACAGGGGTAGATCATTTGCAAGTTGTTCAATGATGAGGGTTCTTCAGATAACATGTCGTTTCCATTGTCAGGTTCAATTTTTGTGTCGCTAAAGCCGTTGGGATGACGTATAGCTAAATTCATGCAAAAGTTGAATGAAAATGAGGTCGAGTTCAGGTGGCACATCGTGTGCCCTGTCATGTGTCGCGGAACATGATCCTAACTAGATGACACATGCAGCAATACATCACATTAATGTGTAGACTGAAACATAAGTTTCTAACCGCATTATCATTTTAATGCTGTACTGTGTCACGAATCTTAATGTTCAATTCAATTCAATTCTAACCGAGACATAGGTTCTGAAACTACCGATTTTAGACAAAATCGGTAGTTTCCACTGAAAATTTTAAATTGCAACTGATATTATATTGGGGGGGGGGGGGGCCACGTCCCTAAAAAGCCCAAAAAAGCCCATTTTTAAGGGCCCTTGAGGGGTCCCCGAAGGTAAAAATGGGACTTTTTGGGCCCTAAAATTTTATGACTTTATCCAACTTTAGGCAGTATATTGGGTTATAATTATGGGAGATATGATCAAAACTGGCCGAAATACTGTTATTTTCATCAATTTCACCATGAGAAAGCTTTAAAAGAGATAATTTTAGAACTATTTTACATCGAATAGACTTAATTATGAATCTGTCAGTAAAGGTAGACCATATTTTTACATTCAACAATGGCAAATAAGTAGAAAGACGTGTTAGAGGGATTAACTACTATAAGAGAGGGATCATGGTCGTTTATTACTGTCTTGAACTGATAATCTATGTCCTAGTGGCAACTGGTAAGGAACAGAGTCAGGCAAAGTTTTAGAGATGAAACAGTGAGTTAAGTTCTTTCTTAATGCTTTAATGCAAAAGATCATACAGAGTCTAGTCCTGCTGTCAGTCGTACTCCTGTGGTACCAAGTAATATCCTAATAGTACCCCTATAAACCACTGTAGAACACCAGTAGTAACCCAGTAGTACCACAGTAGTACCTGTACCACTGTAGTAACCCGGTATTGTCCCAATTTAACCCCTTTTCTGTCCCTGTTGTACCCCAGTACTTAGTAGTTCTCCAGTAGCACTCATACACTACCCATGTAGTATCCCGGTAGTACCACAGTTGTACCCTAGTGGTGCTGCAATTGTACCCCAACAACACCCCTGTAATGTCCCTGCAGTACCCCAGTAGTAACCCAGTAACATTCCTGTAGTACCCTAGCAGTATCCCAGCAATACCAAAGTAGTACCACAGTTGTATTCAAGTAGTTCGGTAGCAATACCCCAGTAGTACCTTAGTTAAACCGCTACGACCCCAGTAGTACCACAATAGTACCCAAGAAGTATCCCAAAAGATATCCAGTAGTATCCCAGTAGTAACAAAGCTGTAGTGCTCCAGCACTGAGAAGTACCCCAGAACTACCTTAGTAGTGCCCCAACTTAGTAAAACTGCAGTACCTCACTGGTGCTTTTGCAGTACCCAGTAGTATCCCAGTAGTATCCCGGCAGTACCCCAACTAAGTAGTTCTAAAGTACCCTAATAGTAACCCAATGGTACCCCAATAGTACTCCTGAAGTGCACAAGTAGTACTCCAGTGGTACCCCTGTAGTACTCCTGGTGAATCCTAGTAATAACGCAG
>JH153487.1:174669-189561 GCA_000226015.1 Mnemiopsis leidyi | reverse complement strand
TTGAAGATTGGACAAGAAGAGGGATCAAAAGCAGCATGCTTGATTTCATCTGGTGTTTTATTGTTTCTCTGACAATTGGAACAGCATTCAGGGGAAGAGCGGTCACATGACCTTGTTTCATGGGATCCAGCACAAAAACCACAGACTGGGTGATTGCTTGTACAATCCCACATAGTGCAGTGCGCGCCACCGTTACCATGTCGATGTCACAAATTGCCTCCGCAAAGTTATTCTACGCTGAATATATATTTGTGAGTTTATCACCATTGGGCGGCGTAGGTATCACTATCAGAGTATTACTCCGAAGTATGATGTCAATTTTATATTTAATTCAAATGCTTATCTGAATTATCTATGATTTTAAGTTTATGCGCAACTGTGGCCAATTAACTCATTCTTAATTTATATTTCTTATGCCACTTTAAGTTTTATATTGCGATATCACGATGATATTAATAGATTATGTGGCACAATATTACGGCAAGCTGCAATAAAATTGTTCCAGTTTTATGGCCAATATTTTCACTGTAGCTTCCGTGGTATTTCATCAACAGGCTTCGCAGCAGAAATTATTTTTACTATGTATCTGCTCCTCAAATTTAATTGCTTCTAGCACTAGCAGAGGGCAAATCGAAAAAGCTTCTTTAGAATTTGAGAGATGGAAATCTAGCGTCCGCCTGAGACCTAACTAAGCGGGTGTAATTCTTGTTTTGTTTTGTAGTATTGACGAAAGCTGAAGAGTAGAATTTTACAACTAGATTATTGCTTGCTGATTGATCAGTTTGTTCAGGGCGACATATCCAGAACTTGCTGATCGGGAAGTTTCTACACGACCCATATAACTCAAGATAAGAGACCAAGTAAATTTTTTCCACGATTTGCTCTCGACTTCTTTCGGTGCGTTTTTCATGTCGGTAAATTTGATGGTCAATATCTTATTCGTACAGTAACGTTAACAACCGTACTCATGGTTGTTATTATATCTTGTCCAATAAAAGAGACAAAATGTGCCTACTTGACTTAAACGGGGAATGGCGGTAGGTGACTCGTAAATAATTAACTAAGACTCGTCAGAAAAATTGTTCTACGGAAGTTCGGCAACGAGCTGCGCGATGGCTTGAGTTACATTTGTAGGGGGTTGATAGACATAAATAGATATGAGTTTTGATTTTGGAGAAGCTTTCAATAAACATGTGTTAATCGTCGTCAGCTGAGTTGAGTTGCATGGTTGCTAGCCCGGAAAAGCTTGTCTGACTTTGTCCGACCATCATTCGAAGCGAATAGAGGGAGTAAATGACAGGAGGGTGCGCGCTGCCGTACAAGGAAAAGCTACATGACACTCAGGTCCTTGGTTTAGCTGTCTCCGCATAGCTGCTCTGCTCTAGCCATGCAGTAGTCACAAGTCAGCACCTGTTTTTCTGTTCCTGTTGTTACAATTTTACAAATATTTCGAGTTATGAATTGTGAATACGAAAAATGGAATATTTTTTGAAACGTCAGTGGTCAGATTAAATGCTATTTTCACTTATTGGAACGACAAAATGATCATCACGACTTTCATTGTACAATTTGTTATAAGAGCTTTAAAGTAGGCCATATTTACAACATAGAATATTGAGATACTTTTAAGCCTTGACCAAATCCGAGAGCAACGTTTTTACCTAACCAGGTGCTTACGCCCGGCCGCGCGTGGCGGCTGCTGCGACGCGCGCAAGAGGGCTCTGGTTATATCAACGCAAACCTGCCGCGCATATGGGCAGAACTACTACTGCTCGGTTGTCGCGGTGATGCCCGACTCACGCAGCTAAAGCTGAACGTTTCCTTAGAACGGTAGACGGATATCATCTCGTCAACTGCTCGGCAGCAGGCCAGACAACGTCCGCGTCAGACAATGAGTACTTGGTTAGAAGAATACATACTTTTTATTTAATGAAATGCTTACGCACTGTGTTGTCGAGGTGTTGCCCGACCCGCGCGCGGCTCGCAGTTTTCTGCTCTCCTCGCGTTTCGTTAGAACGTAAGACGGATATCATCTCGTCAAGCACTTTGCTAAACAAGTAACTATCCCTGTAGCTGTGCAAGCTAATCGTGAAATAAGGACGGGCGTGCGCCGCAAAAGCTCACACACGTTTGACGAGATGATATCCGTCAACCGTTCTAACGAAACGATAACGAAACGATCTCGTTCAGATTTAGCTGCGTGAGTCGGGTATCACCGCGAAAAACGTTCTACCCGTCTAACGTGTAACGCCAGGAGAGCAGCAAGCTGCGAGCCGCGCGCGAGACGGGTAACACCTCGACAAACGTTCTAATGTCAGGAGAACATCAATCTGAGAGCCGCGCGAGATTATATCCATCTACTGCAAAAGTTTGGTATTACTTTAAACTTTGCTACAGCGAAACATGTATATCCCTGTGCGAGCTTGTGGCAGCAGGTCAGGCAACGTCTTGACGAGATTATATCCATCTAACGTTCTAACGAAACGAGGAGAGCAGAAAACTGCACTGCGAGGAGAGCAGAAAACTGCGAGCCGCGCGCGGGTCGGGTAACATCTCGACAACCTAGGTGATGACGTCATATGTGAACGACCCCTTACATATTTAGGTTGGACCAAAGTCTGACAACCGGAAAAATGATCGGACAAAATTATGGCGGATTTTTCCAAAACCCGTCACATTTCGGACGTCGAATTAGATTAGGGTGTTTGTAACTTTCTCCTAAGGTAAGGCGTTTTCTCTATATATATCCCTCTCATCACCGCAATAAAAGGTTCGATTTGTAGTTTTTCTTTTGGGTATTCAATTTAACGTGTAATATTAAAACAGGTTGTTTCAAGACTACCAAGTACAATCCTTACCAGCACACTCAATATAAAAACTATTGGTCTTTTCCGGAGAGAAATCGCCGAAACTCTACTCAAAGAGACAGATTTTAGTCAGAACGGCGTCAGATTCAACCCAACAATATCGCTGATGCTTCAAATGGCAGACCAGCCAGTACTTATGGACTTGTTCAAGAGGGTGTTCGCTGAACGAACTAAGGAGTTAAGGCGGGCCGACAAGAATGACCCGAAGTTCATGAAGAAGCATTTGGAGGATGTTCTGAAGTCGACAATATGGCCGGTAAGTCAGCATTGAGCATACAGCAATTAATGTAAATTTTGTGATTCCATGGTTATATTTGCATATTAATACGCAATCAAAATTTTTGCAATTTTCACCCTTCACGTAATCGAAACGAAATCATTTAGCCGTCTAACGTGAGATAAAATTGTCCAGAAAAGTTTCAAGAATACTATTTTACTTGAGCTACCTCAGATTTACAAATCCTTAACAACCTCTTCTCGTTTTTCAGATGGTTACAGGAAACGATCCTCAACTAGCTCATCACTTAGTAACTCGTGTAGAAATTAACGATAGAGTGAACCTCGCTAACGGAGTTGCCGCCCAGGGGGCGCTAGCGATATTCACCAAGGAGGGACCTCACGCGCCATTCGACATTTCTGAACTTAGCTATATTCCTATTTATCGACAATACTTCTTAAACGTATAACCAACGATCAGTTTTTAATATAGAATAAGCCAACTTACTTCATCCGTTACTTTTGATGGAAGCGATCGCTTAAGAGCAACTCGAGTTATTTATTATGCTATTATGGTTAGCTAATCAAAATGTAAGCGTTGAATTACGCTGACCATTAATGATGCGTTTAAATATTAACTTAAGTTGAATTGTTACACAATAAAGCGGATTTAGATATATATTAACATTGTTATTTCTGCAATGTTTGAAATAGCCGCTAATTATCTTGACTTGACCTGTTTATTTATTTTTTGTTGTTACCTTATAAAACTCATTTTTCATCAAAAATGTTTACTTTAGGGGCTAAAAAAATATAAATGCAATGACAGTTATATCATATATGCTCATTCTGAAAATAAATTTACAGACTTAGTTAATAAATGAACATAATCAACATAAGTGTAATAAATGTCCAAGAAAAAAATCATAGCAGAGAACCTCCCGTGTTAACAAATAATATCATTAAGCCAGTTAATTGAAATATCTAACTCGGCCACTATAAAACAATAAGCACGTCTTATGTGCCATATTTCCGAAATTGAATATTCAAACGTTTGAAAAGAGAAAGTAAATCTAAAATTATTAATCATCATTCATCTTTGCAGAATTTTTGTTTTCTTCGAATGGGAAAAAGGAATGTGAAAAACATTGGATTGTTGTTTTGTACAGTCTTTGCATTTAAGTTGATTTGATAATCAGTATTTAGTAATTGCTAATCCATATGACGATAACTGGAAAGTTGTGGATATCATTGTTGAAGAGGGTCCTCCAAATCAACTAAATTTCGGCAAATTTCTTCAAAGTCGTCGTCGTAATGGATGTCCATTTCAGAAGCGATGTTGTTAGACATTTCGTCTGAAAGGACAAGGAGGGATAGGGGTGTTAAAATGGGCGTTTTTTCTGGGACGGTTTGAAACATAGTCAAAGGAACTCAAACGTTTCAACTCGTTAGCAATGACTTTCATCATAACATCTGGGGTGACTGAATTTCAGTGAAATTTGCAGTAGGGGAATGGTAATACTGAACTTCTGTGGATAGAGCTCGTGTAAAATTTGGATGATAGATAACAAGTTGTGTACTAAAAAGTTAATAGTCCAAGAATTAAAGATTCAAAATTTTATTTTAATTAGCTTAACCGAGAAATCACAATACAATAGTAGAAGCAGAATTAATAATGATCATACCGTTGAACTGAAATGCGGCGGCCTCCCCTGTATTTAGACTGTTAGTTATACTGACAACAATACCCGAACTTTGAGTGCTGGACCCCGCACCCTCATTAAAGTTTAGATTGGCGGCGTGGAAGTTGTTGGCTCTGGCGTGTTTAATCTGAGATTGATGACCGATCAAGAATACTACTATTCACAAATACATAGCTCTTGTAAACCTTAAAACAAATAGGGATAAACATTAAACATAAGCAAAACGTACAATTTAAAAATATACCTCCACAAAAAGAGGGAGCTGCTGAATGGGTAAGCTAGGAGTCCACTCTTTTCCTATAGCTATATAGGTTACAGCAGTGGGCATATCTGACTGGTTTGTTGGTCGCCCTGTCTTTTTCATGTGCATAAGCTGAACAGGTTAATTAGATAATGTGTACGCTTGGAAAGAGGGTTGTAACCTTTCAGAAATTTAAAAGCCGGTTTGAGAACAATGTGTAAGGCTATGTATGAGGCATTCGTAAACTTTTTCCTCAAATGATATCCACTTTTTAAATCAAATAACAACTTACATAGCCAGCCATTTCAAGAAATTGAATGTAGCTGTACACAGGGTTTAGCTTAAAGGTTTGATCTTTTGCTCGAGGCATTTGTCTGGCTCCTCCATGGTTACTGTGTCCGAAATAGGGCTGAATTTAAATGGATTGAGTTATTTTTCAGAAGATATTAGAAGAATTATGGGATAGTGTCTATGAAGGACTCGACAACACATGTGCTTGATGCGCGCGATTCTACAAACGCGCATTAATGTTCATTAACGTTTTTCTACTTTTTAATTACAAAAGCCATTCAGCAAATGCGCCCGTATTTGTAAAGACTACATCTGCGCGATAATTTTGAAATTGAATTAAGAAATACTGTATGTTTAACATATATCACGGATAGATCCCTAAAAAGTGAATGCAATGTAAACGTAATAATTATTACATGAGATAAAATTTGTAGGTAATGTTGCCACGGATTATCTTTATAAATCGTAGGCCATCTAAAATGATATAAAAAACAAAATTCGAAAGCAGTATTCGTTTTGATTGTGACAATCTTCGGGACAGTAACGCTTTCATTGTACGATGAAACGAGTAAATATTGTCTACTGTAGCTAGAAAAAGGTCTGTTAACATCAATTGAGATTGAATTTTTGGTATTTCATATTTTATATTTGCATTTTTAAAGCTTTCAAGATACTTTGGTAGATTAGGTGTGATGATGCTGGCATCATTATTTGTTATTTATCTATTTACTTGTGACATTTACATTGACATTTACCTTGAAAATCGCATGTCTTCAATTGAATTTATTATCTAAGGAGGAGTAGTAAAGCGACCCCCACAACTGCGAAACAACAGGTGGCAAGTTTAACAACAGAAAATATTGAATCTTATGATGTGATGTGTGATGCAAAAGTGAAGTCCCCCGAACTTTTGTGCAACCGAGCCAACTTTTGATTTTGTCTATACTTGCTCCAACATTTATTCCAGCTGTTAAATTCTGAATCTGGATTTGCATTTCTGAGGAGGAAGGCACTTATGGTCGGGCTACGAACAAACCAACATTATCATTATGAGCATTATGCATGTCGTGTGAATATCTGAATATGAGTGAAACTTGACACCAATGTATTTGCAGGAGCTGAAACCTGAGGAGGCAGCTACAAAACAGTAGAATATGCTATAGGCGTGATCAAAGAGACATGGCAAACAATGGAAAACAGGCATTTGCTGCCCTCCCGTGCTGTCCTCAGTCCTCACAGATTTCGCGCGATTTCGAATATTTTGTGTGACAGCTGTATTTGTCGTATGGTAAAAATAAACAGAAGCGGCTGGATTACAGCAAAATGACTAAATTTTTAAGGGTTTAAACGGAAGCTCCGTTTCCAGCCATTGGGGTTTGGCTCTTCCCCGTCTAAGAAGAAGAGGATGATCAAAAGTAAGATATTGTGTAAAGCTCATGTGTAAAAGAGACACCTACCCTGACTGCACAGAGCCGCTCCACCATGATGTTGTAAAAGGGGTCGCTGGAGAGGAGAATTCCTCTGTTGAAGTTCCGTAGTGCGTGGAGGAGCTCGTTATCACCGGCTGTGTTCGACTGACAAGGGGTTGTACTGACTGACTCATCATCATCATTGGCGTGCAGTTGTATCGACGTAGTTTTGTGAATGATTTATTCTACATCTATGTTCTGCTACATAATCATTATACCGTTATACCAATATTAACGATGTTTGTCGATGAAGAACTTTGGTAAAATTAAGTTGTGAATTCAAAGAGACTACAATTTCATTTCCATGCGACTCTTCACGGAAAAGTTCACTGCCAGACAGAAGGAAACTTTCATTAAATTCCAGAAAAGAGTGATATACACCTGTGGTATGAAAAGTTTGGCGGCGGATTTTGATCCATTGCCGTACAGAGTGTTACAATCTTCCTCTGTGTATACATCAAAGTTCACTTCGCACGTATCACTGAAACGGAGTAAGTAGACAAATCTCTGTTATTTCCAACGATCAAAGATTGCGTCATGAGCACCTTCAAATTTTTCGTCATAAATCTAAGGATTACACAAACTGAAATTCCAGAGGCTAACAAGCTTCTTTAGGCTAACAAGCTTCTTTAAGGCTAACAAGCTTCTGGGTCCTGCTTTTGTATGCAGTTGATTGGTTCACTAGGGCCCTGGCATATGCCGATAAAGCGGTTCTTTTGTTTATGATTCAGTTTTTTGAAATTGTTGATGTATATAACCGTTTTGAAAAATTTTCAAATCAAATCAAAAATCAAACTTACCTGTAAATCAGAAGACCATGCTGCAGATCAGCCTGTATGTCACAGAGATAATTTCCTCTACTGTAAACATTGACGTACACTGAAATTATCGTACCATAAACATTGACGTACACTGAAATTATCGTACCATAAACATTGACGTACACTGAAATTATCGTACCATAAACATTGACGTACACTGAAATTATCGTACCATAAACATTGACGTACGCTGAAATTATCGTACCATAAACATTGACGTACATCAAAATTATTGTACCATTAACTGTTGAACCATAAAATTTGACGTACAGTGGCAAACTGTTCCACTTCTTAGATACATTTTATTCAAAATGACTCAATGTACTTCTTAATATGATCAGCCAATTAAACAAGCACAAACAACAAACTTCTAATATGCGAAATTATCACAAAACAATGTTACTCTAAAAGTAAAACTATACAGTAAACAAATAACAAAGAGTAAGTTAACAGGAAGAGTAGATCCCTACTTATTAAGTAGGGCTCTGTTATCTGTTCCCCAAATTCTGAAACTCCTTCCAATAACCAATATTTCCATCAACATACCAAAACAGGCGGGACCAGTAGCGCTCTGTTCTTGTCTGAGGATGTCCTGAGCCCAGCTGGGCGCTGTTATCACGGAAAATGGATCAGCGTTATACGAGGCCAGCCCGGGTGAGCTGTTCCAGGGCTGAGGGGAAAAGTCGGATGAGCTATTACACGGGGGCGATGCAGTGGGAGTTATCATGGGGTCGGGCGTCTTATTTCTCTGTCCTTCTGGAAGAGAGGGGATAGTTGGTGTTAGTTTAGTAGATCGATGTGGTGTGATCAATACTTGTGATTAAGCAGCTATTTGTTACATCAGACAAATTAAAGTATAAAATTTACAGTCTTAACTTAACGTCGTATCGCATGATGTGTGATTTGTGTGAATTTTGGCAGCTAAAGCTGATCTATCTCACATGTTTGTTCAGAAAAGAATCCCGAATTTAGCGTAACTTGTTTCAACCCTTTTTCACTTACTTATTTGAATGTGGATTGCGTTTTCTCCTTCTCGAATTTTACTTATTTCGTCTCTTGAATTGATGATAGCTCGAAACGTACCTAGGTGGCTATAAGTTACATATACCTCTTTTCCGGTGTTCTAAATATCTTTGATACTTTTGTAATGAATAAGACGATCTTATCAGTCACCTGCATTCCTCACAGTATTATAGTCTTATCGCTCAGTAGTCAGTATTTATTGTAGCCTGCTTGTCACACATTATTTGACAGTTTAAATTTGACAGTTTTCTTAATCTGGCTTCCGTGAATCTTTCTTAGTAATTTTACCAATTTATTTTAAGCCGTGTTAACATTAGATTCAGTTGGTAGGTGTTGGTTATATTTCACATTGAATGTTTTGTCAGTTAAGATTATGAAAAATGGAATATTTTTCGAAACGTCAGATTTAAAGCGATTTTCATTTGTTGGACATGGAACAACAAAATGATCATCACGACTTTCATCGTCCTATTCATTATAAAAGTACCTCTTTTCTGAATATTATCCTTATTCTAACTCAGCTCTATAACACTGACTTAAAGGCCGTGTTAATGATTTTACCAACTAACTTTAACCCACCTTTTAAAGTGCTGGGAGACTTGCTCTGGTTGCAATTCTCGCCAAATCTGTACCTGTGCCAGCAATATATCACTCCTAGCAGCTCCATTGGTAAGTTTTCTAAAATCATTCTGTTAGTACAGGTGTATGGACACTACTTGTCCATTTCTGTTTGTCACAAGAACTTCAATAAATTAATACTTAAGTAAATACCTTAGTGGAAGAAAACAGGCAACACACAGGTTACTTTTAGCTTATCGTGTCTTATCAAATAACACAAATATCTTTTAGGATAAACATTTCACTCTTCTTTGTTGAAAATTTACAGATTTCCTGTTAGTTGAAAATAGTAAACATTTACCTCTTGCCCGAGGCCAAGGAATGCGTGCGATTTGCTTTTCCGCGTCTATCCATTCCAAACCTTCGTGATGTTTAATATTGATCTGAATGGAGAAACTTTTCTTAAAATATCCCATTTGCGAAATATCCCTATAGATCAAATTAAAATTAACGGTGAGACTCCATACCAATTTTGTCGGATTATAAGTTTGCACATAACATATCTTTTATCGTAGACCTGAGTCGAAAAGTCCTATCCCAGAGGGCCAAGGCTGTTTCCTAAGTTTCAAACATTAGGTCCAAACACATATCAATGGTCATTGTCGAAAGTCAAAAGTCACATTTCAGTTGCATAGCATCGTTGATAACAAGCAGCGATACAAAAAACTTTCGAACAAAACTCAGATATAGCTATCATATAGTTACTTAGGTGTATGCGATAAATTACAATTGCTAAATCTTATCAGTTGTTGTATCATGTAGGTATCATGTAGGTATCATGTAGGTATCATGTAGGTACCATGTTGGTATCGTGTAGGTACCATGTTGGTATCGTGTAGGTATCGTGTAATTTTATAAAAGTAATATGTAAGTATTGTACAGCTTTCTACTTTTTATCTATAAACGAATGACGAATGATGGTTATAATGTACAAAGGAAGTTATTTGTCAAGAAATTCTATATCCCGTTGCGTAGCTTCGCATAACAGAAAACATATATGTGCGGTATTTATCACGACAGTTTCAGAAAGCCTGATTATGATTATTGATTTGACCCATCTCCAAAAACACATTACAAAAGCCATCCAAGAACATCTACGCAATCTCTGACAGCAGCAAGTAGTCTCATTCTTTCAATTTTGTAGCTTTGTTGATTTTCTCTTTAGACTTAAAATTGCGTTTTTTAGGAAACTTTTCGAAAAATATTTCGAACTGACATGTTCACATTTATTTACTGAAATGATAAAAGATAAATTTGCACGCCCCAAAACAAATTTACAAAAGATTTATACGAAAATCTCTAAACCATCTTCGGTAACTAGCAATTTACATATCAATCAGAAGTTATCCGGGTATAGTCCAAAGTTTTTAGAGCCCAATTGACTAACCTCATTTATTAGCCAGGGTATGAAGGTTAACTGGTTCTGGATTCGTGGCTGAGCGGGTCTCATGTATGAAGGGTCTTTTCCTATAGACTAATTAAAGTTTCAGACAAAATTAAATATATTTGCAGGTTGCTCTAAATTCCAACCTAACTGTAAACTTGACAAAGTAATACAAAATCCTCTCAAGATGCAACGTTCATATATAAGTCGCCTCTTAAGTAGATTTAAATAGAGTATTCATACTCAACTTTTAGACCTCTGATTTTGTTTTCAAATGCATCGAAAAAGAATTATAGCCGCTTTCAGAGAGACTTCAATCTATTTATTTTTCATATTGTATAGCTGGAAGCACGGTGTTAACCAACACGTAACCCCCTTATCTGGCCGATCCATGTTTACAAGCCGCGTAGCAGGGGACCAGGCAATGTTAAACTGGCTTAGTTGAACACCGTGCTATTGATCTTGCCGATTTTCAAATATCTTCGAGATTGATTTCAGTATTTTATGCTCTCCATAATTTAATCAACCCATTAGTACGAATGCATTACTAATTGCATCATTGACTTTTTAAACATTTTAAAACTTCAGAACAAGATACAGAAAATATGAAAATATCATTTTTCTAATTTGGAAAAATCTAATGCAATGCATTAAATTTATGAAAGTCTGTAAGCTGGTGTTCTGCACCAGTCTCGAATTGAAAAAAAACTTATTCGAACTGTCGCATGATTTTTTCCATATCTAATACTTTTTGCCGAATAAAAAAAGTAAAGTTGATGGTTTAAAGTGGTCGGATTTTGGGGTGGGTGGGTAGGTAGGTAGGAAGGTAAATTTGGTGGTGTCAGGTGTAACAAAGGTTTGTATGTGTTAAACTCCGCAAGACGATAGTAACCAGGTAAACGCAGCTTGTGGGGCTGCTCCTATGTAAAGTAATTCAAATGATGTAAGGGATCATATAAATTGTAAATGCGTGATGCGCTGAGCACACTGCACAGTATGCACAAGGTCAAGAGTCATGTCCATAGGTTTGTACTCGGTATGGTGGGATTTAGGTATGCTAAATCTGGTCGTACAATAGCGGACAGCTATAAAATGGCGGGCATCAGTGGAAAGGCTGCCTTAAAACCTAGCAGGTGACTGTTGGAAATAGTGGGTAGCTAGCAAAAAATTTAAATAGCGTAAAATTAACAATGTTGGTGTTGTAAAAACTCTACAATTGATCATTATGCCTAAGAAACAATTTAACGAATAATCACTACGAAAGATATGGCACCGGACAGGAACGTATTTACAGAAACAGGAAAGAAGTCAGCAAGAAACTAGAAAGGACGTAACTCTACGCGCAGCACTCATCAGAGTTCTTGACGCGAGGTTGCTGCCATTAAGTCTGCACATTGCGTGCGTTCGTATCTTTCAGTTTCACCTAGACTTTATAGTTTGTAGCATCGACTGTCGTTCAGGGTCCACGATCGCGCTCGATAATATGTTTACAATTAACAGTCATGAGTCAAATTGCTATAGTTTTTAGCTAATCTCTCGGTTGTAATTTCTCTTTCTTCATAGCGTTATCTATAATAACTACATAGTAGTTTACAATAACTGCAACTTCGAACTGAATACATATCATCATACAACACAGTATCTAGATTACAATAGCAGTATCTAGTCCAAAAGAGAGATGGAAATCTTAAGCGTTCGCCTGAGACCAAACACAGTGGGCGCAATTCTTGTTAGAATGTGCTATGAATTAAATCAATTTTTTAGTTTAACCATGGAACAAGAGGGCTAGCCTTCAGGATTTCTAGATACAGTCCGTTACTAGAAATGGGTACAGCTCTCCAATCTATATGCTATAAACCTAAAAAACAACTTGAGCGAACAAAAGAAATGTGTAGAAGTACTCAAAGTTAAGATTGCTTTATTACATGGCAACATCATTTCAGAATACTTGATTCACCAACGAACAATGAAAAAATGACTTGCAGTGCATCTGAAATTTTTCAAATGGTCGAAAGTCAGAAGCAATCAGTAGTGTCATAATTTTAGCACTAGAAATAATGACAATAATTAAAAAAATCGTTGATTTAAATGTTAAATCATTGTCTAAGACTATGATAGTTGTTAATGCAAGCAAGCAGTTTATGATGCCATAGCCCCAATCAAAATTTTTGGGGGTCCAGGCTCCCTGGTCACCCTGTTCCCCCTCCCGTTTCTGATTTACTGTTTCCTTAACTGAATCAAGTTTATTGTTTCTCTTAGCATTAGTTTTGCCCTGTAACTTGATTATTCTCTTCTGATCCTATATTTTCTTTGATTCCAGCAGCTCAACTACAATCTCAAAGACTCACAATCAATGTAAAAGACCGACTCGATTCACGGCATTAACCAAAAGGGCTCAATTCTTAACACGTGGATCAGGTCAGGTTCTTGAATGGGATATTCCATTGACGCCAATGATGATGTGGTGAGTGGCACCAATGGTGATCAGTATTGGCAACCATTGGCACCATTTATAATGGAACCAATGGATCCACATGATGGCAATACTCCAATGGATCCTCTCAATGGTGATACCCCATTGGGGCCACTGGGGTCAATAATGCCAATGGCAAGAATTTTCCAAATGGCAACAGTGAAGCCAATGGCATCATTGGCTTTCAACTTGGAGATTATTGAAAGTCAAAAGGGTGCCCATGGCAACAAGAATTGCAGCCGCTTTATTATTTTTGATTCTTTATGTTTTTTAATTGATGTTACATCTTGTTGTAGTTGGTATGAGGCAATAATGGGGAATAGAACTGGCGGACTTTGTCCACCGCGAATCTCATCGGATCCAAGAAATGTTTTGCCAAAACTGTAGAATAGTTTCCCCGCGGAATTATTCAGCAGAATTATCACAAAAATATCTGGCGAAACTAATCCGCGGACATGAAATTTGGTGAACTATTCTGCCATGGAACTTTTTCCACTGTGGAATTTTGCTGAATTAATCTGCAGCCGAACTATTCCACCACGGAATACAAATGGTAGTCATACACAATTTTGCAGTCATCGGCTGGCTTATGCCAAATCCTAATCAGTACAGCGTAAAAAGTACAAATAAAGTGCAGATAAAGTGTAACAATGAACAGCATAGGACGTTTTACAGGACCCATTGCGCAGCTTAGGCACACTTTTGATAATATAAACTATATGCCGGCGCGCAATCGATCCGATATAAACATCCGGTCTTAAATACTTGTTTTTCTGTTGTTCACTGTAAGAAGATTTTACAAATTATTTTGGACATCGCCTACTACTAAAAGCAACGTTTGGCTACAGTAGACAGGTTCCTTGTCGCAGTTTTACCCGAATCTCACAGCTCATTCATTAGAATCTACCAAATGAGCTGCGAGAGTCGGGTATAACTGCAACAAGAAACAGATATCATCTCTTCAAAGAAGTTCAGTGTCATATTATTTCAACCTGATTTAGCCTGAAATTTTGGTCCTGTAATGATATAATATGTACTATGCACAATGCAGCGGCAACAATTATATGCTGGCCAATAATTAGAAATTTATTTGATCTTTGTCGAGGTGTTACCCGACTCGTCAATTTGATCTGAAAATGAGCCGCAGTGAGAATGTCTGAATCAGCAAGCGGGAAAAATGAAAGAAAGACAACAGGCCTTGTGAGTAGGCCGAATATGTCCTCATGTTCCTATCAACAAAGCAGTGTCAGCAGGATATAGATAGCATTGAGATTTGGTTCCAATGACATGATAGAAGGATGCCCTCAAGGGCTGGGCGCTTCTTAGGAAGTTTTAACATTTAACTTTTTTGGCACCTCCAAGCTGTGTAGAGGGTGGTGTCTTTAGGACAGTTTAACATGATCCCAAGTTGGTACCCAGATTCGAAGGTTCCCAGTTGTCTACAGCCAAAAAGCTTTGTTTCATTGGTAATCCCTAACTATTGGGTACCACTTTTAACATTTTATATTACTCAAAATTCAAATTCAAATAGGTATTTAATGTAGCAAATAGGTATTTAATGTAGCGCTAAGATTGGATATACGTGTTTAGCAATTAAAAACTCTACGGTTTTTTGCTGTGTTGTACGGCAGTGTGTACCCTCCTGGCATTGAATTTTATTCTCGCTTCGATTTAGGGTCGGACAAAGATTTGCTTTAAAACATGTATATCCCTGTGCGAGCTTAGCTTGCCTTTGCGCGCGGAGTTGCTACACGTTGCATAGCCTTGTCTCACGTTGTGACCCTTT
>JH153487.1:162492-174658 GCA_000226015.1 Mnemiopsis leidyi | reverse complement strand
ACTCACGCAGCTAAAGCTGAACGAGTTCGTTAGAACGGTAGACGGATATGATCTCGCCAAGATGCTCCAATTTCGGGTATGACATTGACAGGTCGCTTTACGGGATTATATCCGTCTCGGTCTATACCCTTCTTAGCTTGACGAGATTAGATGCGAGAGTCACGTCGGGTATCGACGCGACAATAGGCCGTTCTACTTTTAACGAAACGTTCAGCTTTGAGCTGCGAGTCGTGTATCGCCACGACAACAAGTCGCCGGCTCGCTCACACAAGTATGTGCGAGCTGGCGACCTGTCCGAATTTAGAGTGGGAAAACCTTGTCTCTGGTCTCACGTTTTGAACCTTTTCGTGGCGGGCGGCCACGACGCCGCGCGCTTAGATTCTCAGGCTGCCGCTTCGCGGCAGCAGGGCTAGGCAACGTCTAGCAAGGAAAACCTGCATTGATAACGCATTCATGATCATATTCAATATGTCACGCGATCGCAAAAGAAACAAATTGAATATAATAATAATCGTCACTAAAACTTAAATTGTTTTACAATGTACAATTATAACTGTAAGTATAACTATAAGATAAAAATTTAGGATTAGAATGTAACTTGAAATATAAGAGAAGCTGCCCCTATGGCCAATAAAACCAATAAAACCCAAAAGTCAAAACAGCAAACCAAAGTTGGTTAACAAATTACGAATTCTATCAGTATCCAAAATAGAAAGCCAGTATGACTTCAAACTATAAATCATTCAATGATCTTTTGGTTTCAGGTACCATATGTAAGTTTGAGATCGGTAAACTTTTTACAAAACCTCGCCATTTCGGCTCCGACAATCCAATCTGATTATGCCAGAAAAACTAAATAACAGTCTCAAACCATAGATAAGACAATTCTAATTGGCCGGAGTTTAGCTCTCTAAGCGGATTCCGTCTGAGATCTGATAAACTTTTCTCTTTGTCTCACGAAAAAGCCTACTTCCTTCACGGTTTCAGATGTTCCTGTCACAGAAATGCTGTCTTTCGAAACAGTGACGTGAGCGTCGAACTGAAAAAGGAGGAAAACATTCATATAAACAAATTAATGATGAAAATATGGAATTAGATTATCAAACTGGCTTACTCGCAATCAAAGGAGGTCCAATGCCCAGCCGCCAACAGGGATCCGTGGGGCAACTGAAATAAAAACTACCAGTACCCTGTACAAGTAATACTAGCTTAAATTATCTTAAAAACCTGCGCGCTAAGTCTCTCCCAATTGATATCTTGGGAACAGCTTATATCTTCTGTTACTGTAGTCTCCTTCACGGACTGAAAGCAACCGAAATTAATTCAAGCAACATCACAATCTCAACGATACCAAGAAAATCTGCGAATAGGGAGCCCCTATTAGGGACTAGTGTAGGGTTTTAAGTGTAGGGACTAAAGAATAGGGACTAGTGTAGGGACTAAAGAATAGGGACAAGTGTAGAGACTAAAGAATACAGAATAGTGTACATTGAAAGACTTACCTGAATTCTAGCGGCGACAAGCGAAGTGAGTATGTCCCGATACTCCGCGCTGACTGTCACATTCAGAAACGGTTCATCACCAGGTGTAACACCATTGTCACCGGGTGTCACCACAGCGTCATAGTTAGCTGCTATGCCTTCTAGGAAGCGTGGAGTCAAGACGAATTGAGTCATGTGATCAGGGCAGGGAATGGTGAAGTGAGTCAAGGACGCCAACATATCCGTGATATCTTCTTTAACGTTCTGCAAGTGAATTTTAACTTGAAAAACTTGGAATTTCAAAACTACAAACTTTCAAAATTAACCACACTTATAGCACGACATTATCTGCCTTAGTTTACCAGACAGATCACAAATCTGAGATTTTTAAACTCCCAACTAAATTGGCAGGAGTTTTGCAGATCGTACCTGCAAAGTGTCGGAGAAGGTGACGATGTTGCCGTGTGAGTAAATAGCTTCGTGAGTAGACAGCAGCTCTTTAAACGTGCTACTTTCTTCCTGAAGAGACACAGTATTCGTTAAAATCAGCAGCTCTTTAAACGTGCTACTTTCTTCCTGAAGAGACGCAGTATTCGTTAAAATCAGCAGCTCTTTAAACGTGCTACTTTCTTCCTGAAGAGACGCAGTATTCGTTAAAATCAGCAGCTCTTTAAACGTGCTACTTTCTTCCTGAAGAGACACAGTATTCGTTAAAATCAGCAGCTCTTTAAAAGTGCTACTTTCTTCCTGAATAGACATAGTATTCGTAAAAATCTGTGATGTGGTAACTCCGGTCAAAATGTTGCAGCTATATGTACTTTTAAATGTGTTAAGAGAGCTACGTGATTGAACCAAATATGTACAACCTTGAAATAAGTAAACAGTTACTTTAACAAAACAATTTGTTTTTGACACTGCATAGTGCATATTGTTCGAATTTCAAACACAGCTCAAATAACATGAAATGTAATGAATCAAATTGGACAGAAACAATTCGAAAACAATTGCTGATCGTGAAAAATTAATTAAGTGCAAACCAAATAATAATTAAAAGATGGTTAAATTTGACGAAGTAACGTTACACGATGCCTTCTCCGTTGTAAAGAAAATGATCTACCAGTTAGATGTACTAAACACAGTGTTATTCGTACACGCATGACTTAACAGGAATTAACACGCATGACTTAGCTTAAACAAATATGAAAACTTATTTAAAGTCTTAAGCATTTTATAAAGTCTTAAGCATGTTAAGTGTTTTAAGTTTTCAGAGTCAAGCTGTTGATACACAATAAACTTTTACCTATAACGTTTACCTAAAACGTTTACATATACATGATACAAGTAACATATACAGTAAAGTTTACATATACATGATATAAGTAATGTAATACTGGCTAACAAGATGCTGCAGCGAGTGCTGTGGAACTAGGAGCAGTGGGAGCTGAAGTTGTAGAAGATGCTGCAGCGAATGCTGTAGAACTAGGAGCAGTGTGAGCTGAAGTTGTAGAAGATGCTGCAGCGAATGCTGTGGAACTAGGAGCAGTGGGAGCTGAAGTAGTAGAAGATGCTGCTATGGTAAGTTTCAATCCGATACGACGTCTAGATTCTCCAGCCTGGGATCTCCTGCTCCCTCTACAACACAGGAGACGTGCCGCACAGCCTCTCACATACTCCCCAAATCTCCTGTTAGTCATGGTGTACAACACTGGGTTCCCTGCAGTGTTTAAGAAGATGCAGTGAAACGCCAGCAAGTCTAGGAAGCTCGGAACTGCCATTCTTCTGATTCTGAAGAAAGTGAAGATGACTAAAGGAGTCCAGCTGACGATGAAGAGACCAGAAAGTGCGGATACAGTAGCGATACCTTTGGTGCGGCTAGCCGAGGTTGATCTGTTGAGGGCAATTACTCCAATGAAGATGTTACCAAGGGTGATAGAGAAGACAGGGAGAATGATTAGGAGTCCAGTAGCCACCACCAGGAACACTAGACCTCCAGCAGGATCTCTGTAGATGGTGGAGTTACACCGCGCGGCGGTGGGGCTGAACTTGGAGGCAGATCCGTAGGAGAGGGACAGGATGGTACCGAGAAGAGAGGTTAACCAGACCAATCCGACAAGAACGCGCCCTGAAGTCAGGGAGATTTGAGAGAAGGGTGAAATCAGGATCTTCAACCTGTACAGGGTGATAGTAAGCACAGTGAGAGTGTTCACGGTGCCTGGTATGAAAGTCAGCTGACTCATAGCCCAACACCAACCATCGCCCAGCACCCAACCTCCAGCAGAGTAGGTCACCAAGATGGGGAACACTACCAGCCCCGTGTAGATCAGATCTGCAGCTGCTAAATTGCGAACCAGCAGTACTGATATCCGGTCAAGCTTTATCGAGTCGTATCGAAGAGAGGAGTAGAGGACTGTTGAGTTGCCCACAAAGGAGAGGATGGTGATGAAGAAACAATAGATCCAGAGGGGAATAACGTGGTATGTGGGTAGAGACAGGGCTAGCGGATCTATTGTTGTGGGGGATGTCATTCCTAGAATAGTAGAAACATGAAGAGTTATGCATGTGAACAGATTTAGTCGATATGTCAAGAAGATCTTCAGAGAACGTTTTCCTTTTTTAAAAAGAAAAGTAGTTCGAAATAATCTTATTTTTAGATTTTAAGTTTCAACAACATTTTACATAATGGCTTGGCATTGATTAAAAAGATAGCCAGGATGGGGCTGTTTTGCACTCGTTTTTGCACTTTCAATACATTCTATCTATCTATCTATCTATCTATCTATCTATCTATCTATCTATCTATCTATCTATCTATCTATCTATCTATCTATCTATCTATCTATCTATCTATCTAAAGATTTAACTATCATTCTCTCTATCATCTGTATGTCTATCATACCCGACCTTGCATAAGCAACTTTAAGACCATGCACCAACTTTGCCTCGATCGTTAACAAGGTAACTACCCGAAATCATCAGAATTTTTGTAAAATCAAACTTGGTGAGAGCAAATTTACGGTCAAATCGCTTCATAATTCATGTAGTACAAATAAAGGATTTGTCTTCCTTTCTATCGACGTGAATAATTATTAAGTTAATAATAACAGATCTGAGATCAATACGGGAACGTTGCAAAGTCATCTCCAAAAATGCCAACAAGTTATATACTCAGTCGTTTATCGTTATTATAGAAATTCGCTGTAATTCTATACACAAAAACAAGTGCAGATTGTCTCCTGAATGATAAAAAGTACGTAATGGGAAACTGCCAACAGGTGGCAAAAACTAGAATACGTCCCACAAGAAACTACTACTTGCAACGTGATAAAAAGCTCGAATTCAATTGGGAAAGCAAGGGCTGAAACTTGGTTTTAAGTACCTATCATCCTATTCGGTTACAAGTAGATCTTCTTGTACCGATCCTAACCCTTGTTAACATTCCAACATGTGTGCTATTCCCGCAAACGGAAATGAGAAGCAATATCAGGGAGCAACCCAATGTTCCTGATTCCCATTTCGACGAAATCGACTTTCATTCATATCAAGGAAAACTGAAAACATTTTTTTTTGCTTTCGGTCATTTTAGAGCTTAGGTATTTTCGTAAGAACTTGCAAATAGATGTTGCCATTGCGTACATGTTGGTGTATTGGAATAGTTTTCAGATCTTATGAAAACATCTGAAGTACATAACTCAGCACACTTTAGAAAATATAAAGCAGTAAAATTGCTCCACTCAGATTCTTAGTCAACTCCAAAAGGAGAGTGTTTATACAAACGCGTTGAAAAGTACTTACTGATCTAGACACAGATGGTGAGCAGCAGATTACTATCGCTGCAGTCTCTATAAAATTCCAGACTAAAGGGTGCCAAATACTGATATAGACACAGATGGTGAGCAGCAGATTACTATCGCTGCAGTCTTTATAAACTGCCAGACTAAAGGGTGCCGAATAACCAGGGCCGGGGGTTAGTTGTCCACTATCTTTAAACCATTGATCATCCATTTTGACCCTGCCCACGGTCAAATGGTTTGCATTTTGTTCAAAAATTCGATATAGACAATGACCATTGGAATAATCTTGGCTTCAGTGGCCATGGCAAACTTTTTTACTATTCGGCAATTTCCAAGGCCTAATTGTCATGGACGGTCCCCCCTCCCCAAAATAGCAGCTGCTGCTGCATTGCTTAATTAAACGTGCCAGGAACGTGCCTAATTACGTGCCCCAAAATTTTCAAAATACACCTGCGACCTGTCTTAGCCTTTTTATGTAAGGTATAATCAAAAAGGAGATTGAGCGAGTGGAGTAAAATCGTTAATGACTTTGGTTTGATAAACTAAAGTAAACAAAGATCAACCGAGTTTAGCCTTATGTTCGAAGGTTTTTCAATTTGATTACACTTCAGACGGCATCTCTCATGCTTTTTGCCAAAGGCAAAAAAGCAAAGTAGATGGTTTAAAGTGGTCGGATTTTGGAAATTGGAGGCGGTAGGTGGGTAAGTAGGTAGATGGCGATGTCCCCTGTCCGCGGTCACAAAGCAATTTAATTAACACATAGTGCGCGCCACCGTTACCATGTCAACGTTGCATGTTTTACAAATTGCCTCCATAAAGTTATTCTACACTGACTATATTTTTGCGAGTCTATCACCGTTGCGCGGCGTACGTATCACTATCAGAGTATTAATCACAAGTGTTATGTCAATTTGATATTAAATTCTAATGCTTATCTGACTTATCTATGGTTTTAAGTCAATGTGCAGATATGGCTAATTGATGCCCCTTAATTTATACTTCTTATGCCACTTTAGTTTTATTCTGCGATAACACGATAACATTAATAGATTACGTCATACAATTTTTATTGTGTTTTCTTCTCATACAAAATGACGAAATGCGAATTGAGCAGAGCAGCGTTAAATGCTAATAAACTCATCGCAATGGGCCGAAATGATCCGATTGAATCAGCTATCGTTATTGTTTCACGAATCGCATAACTCATAAATTGCGCTCACCTGCACCTGTTAGTGATTTTACTTTCACTATCAATATCAGTTATATTTGACTAGATGTAATGCGAGAGCCGCGTATCAGCCACTGCAAGCTTAAGTCACTAAAACTTCTAAGTCTAACCAAGTTAAAGCCAAAATAGACCTAGTCAAACTATTTGACTCCACCGTCGAAATTATGCACGTCCGTTGTTTTTAATAGCTAAGATTTCACGGCCGGTTTTAAGTTTTCGAAACCGAAAACCAGTACATATCTTCTGCAGCGAGTGTCATCACACTAGTTGCAATAAAATTGTTCCAGTTTTAAGGCCAATATTTTCACTGTAGCTGCCGTGGTATTCCATCAGCAGTTTTTGCGGCAGAAATTATTTTTACAGTGAATCTGCTGCTCAAATTCAATTGCTTCTAGCATTCTATATTAGTGATTAGCAGAGGGAAAATTAAAGAAACTTCTTTGAGAGATGGTTATCTAGCGTCTGAGACCTTACTAAGCGGGTGCAATTCTTGTTGATATGTGTAATTCTAGTTTTCTACAAATCACAAGCTACCTTGGCATTAAGAGCTGAAGAGTAAGAACGCACAACTTCGAGCGGTCTTATATGCTCAATTAGAAATATAATATGGATCATGTCAGACTAAAATTTACTGAACAATCAACAAAACAATTACCGTGACGTATCGAGTGTATGGCTCAGGAATGTCAAACTTCTCTGACACGACATCTTCCGTTATCTCGGTTATCACCTTCTCGGCTGATTCCACTGCTTCCTGGCTTCCTCGCAACCCAAGCAAACCACCATCATCTGTTAAACGAATAATAAGCGATCTACAGCAGGTATTTATAGGTCAAATTCTGGTTCAACTGACCGCTGAACAGCTCAGGTTGTTGACAGAACACCGAGTTTATAAATCGAGAAGTCAATTTTCGAAAAAGAAAAAATCCACAAGACAACAAAATACTCGTATCTGGCTGATTATCGGCACGTTGCTGCCGTGAAATCAAAATACCTGATTCATCGAGTTCCACGAAGTTTTTCTCTTGAAATCGAATTTTCTTGGCGTCGTCTTGATCAAACACAAAGTCAGTTACAAGCTTGTCGAGCACAAGTTCTTCTGCAAAGGAAAAAGCATGACAGCCAGACACCAGTTATAAAATACTCTCCCAACTATAGTATATAATCATAGTATATAATCATCTTTTAATTTAATAAAATCTCTGCAAACAATTCCGAATTATAAAACAACTTTTTATATTCATATGCAAAACATTTAATATGGTTTAATAAAAAGAGAAACCTCAACTAATTCTAATTCCCAAACTTACTATAAATAGGTGTAAGGTCGATGGCCTCCTGTATAAAACCAGATAGACGATAGTAGCACAAACTAAGGTTCTGTTTCCTAGTAGGACACTGTTTAGCATGGATGGTAAGAATATCACCGCTCAGCTCCAACAACACAGGCAAATCACGGAGAACTGAAACACAGGGATCGATTGTAAACTGTGCTTGAAGTTTTACTACAATGTGACTTTTTCGTGATGTTCTGAACAGTCAACTTATTTAGCCTATTAAACTCGATTCACAAATAAGTAATAACCATGAAATTGTAAATGCTATCAGTGATTGACCGCCACTTCATACTTTCTGACTCACTCTTAGGTAGTCGAAAGTGCTCGTATGTTTTAGGGTGCAGGTCGCTCAGTCGGATGTTCTGGTTCGCCGAGACGAGATCCCGGAAGTAACTTTCCGTTTCGGGACCTAGTTCCAGGTCCTTGACGTTAAGACGGAGTGAGGCTTCTCGAGACAAGGGATGTTTTACAGAGGATCCTGGGTACACGTAGTTTGTAGTGTACTGCCTGAGGGGAGAGTATAAGTTGAAAGTGCTAGATTAGGTGAAACAGCGCGTGCTAGATCAGAAGTAAGAGCACGTGCTAGATCGTATTTCACAGTTCGCGCTGAATCCATCGAATCCAATCGAATATTACTAATTACCAGATTAGCTGCGCATTCAAAATATGAAGTCTGTAAGCAGGAAATACCGTATACAACTTTTAGGTTTTTCTGGAAGTGGAGTGCAAAGTTTCTTCAGCTCAGCGGTGTGCATTTTAATCATTGGGGGAGTTAGATGTAAGAAGTTGTTGATTTTAGCGGCCTCCTCGTTGCCTGCAAAAATATCTTTCAGACTGTGAAATACCTGTAGAAATATTGTAATGCTGCTTTTTTGATATATGAATTATACATCGGATCCGTCAAACAGACTATTCCATTTCCACAGCGGACTTTATCTACAGCGGAATTAGTCCCCAAGAAGTTGGCGGACGTTGGCAAATGTTATGACTGGTATTATGGTTAGGAATACAGTTATGGTTGTGGTTACTGGTTATGGCACGGTTTTAATATTACTAGTTACTATTAAAGCCCGCCGATTATAGTCCCAACATATTGAATATCCTTTATATACTCTTTTTTACTTATCCGGCTGAGCAACAATGCCAAGATGATAAACGGTGTCTCCATTTAACCACGATATAGCAAACAGCAATTTACATAACATTCATAGATATGTACCAAATAATTATGTACCAAATAGTAATGTACCAAATAATCCATAGCACAAACTGCATTAAAATTAACATTCCAACTAGCATTAAAAAAATCAAAAACAGCCAAGGTACAGTTTAAAATTTGATGCAATGTGAACAGATGCAAATTCCAGGTCGCGAACGAATAATGAAACGTTAGATCTTAGGCTTAAAAGACACATCCTTGCAGATATAACAAACATATAACGAGAAATTTAACCAAGCTCCAAGTTTTTAGCTCAATCCCCGAGGTCCGTTTCTCCTTAGCCAAACACGGCGACAGCTTTAAATTCTTCGTAGGAAGTATTTCTTGTGAGGTCTTGTTACCATAAAGGACAAACCCATCATTACACTTAACTGTTACTGGGGTAGTAGGCAAGAAGAAGGGAACTTTTTGGGGGTTGAGAAATGTGCTGTCCGGCCATGCCAGGTTTTTAAGGGACAGGGGCTTTTCGTATCCCTCGAGAAAGTAAATTACAGGGAAATTTACTTCTTTTAATGCCGTCTTTGGAATCCTTAATCGATTGACTCTGACCCGAGAAACTGGAACAGTTCCAATCAGTCTGAATTGTCTCTTGGAAATCCCATAGTTTGACAGGTGAAATATTTGTCGCACATTGTCCCCACATTCGTTTAGGAACACGTCACGTGCCTTCTCATTAAATTCCAAGCACATGGTTGGTCGAATAAACGTCGAGATTCTGTAAGCATGGGGCGAGGCTAAGGACTGAAATTTCCAGCGTCCAAAGGCTGGACAGTTGGTCCAGAAAACCTTTGCTCGCTTGGTCATGACAGTCGTTTCATTATCGAATTTTCCGAACTTTAAACAGTATAGACTTGACCTTCCGACAATTTCAACTCCATTTTCAGACACTTCACTCCCGTCCAGTTGCTCTTTCTTAAGCCTATTCGCCGAGTTTATCACCAGGATACAAGATTTTCTTACAAAAATATCAACGTTACGTTTGTCCTCTGGATAGACGTACTCAGAGTACAATAGGACGCAGGTGCGATTGTTCAAGTTGGCTCTTTCCGAGTAAGCGATGGCAATGCATTGCGAAGTGAACATACAGTAGTCGATACAATTGTCTAAACCATCCACCAGGAACTTTTCAGAGCGATTAGATTCTTCTCCTGTAGGTAGAGTTGGCGGCGATATTTCTACACAATTTTTAAGGCTGGGGGAGGAACTGGGCGTGACCAGCCGCAAATTGTCAGTTGGGGTGAACCCGGTGGGTAGAATACACTTTGTTCCCGGGATGACGATCAGTATGAGAGGAAGAATCATCGCGGCATTGGAAATCCTGGAAGTGGCAGTCATTAATCCTGTAAATTTGATTTCATGGTCGTTTGTTTGTGTGATTGCCGGACAGTAAGACAGTCGGTATGTTTGTTTTTATCTTTTTTTCTGTATTCATTCATCCTAGAGCCAGCCTAAGATTATTTATTGCAATAAATTTTCTATCATCGGTTCAGTGATCAGTCGTTTAACCTTCCAGTTTCGTGACATATAAGCACTTAATTGTCAAAAGGATAAAAGGGTGTAACTTTATAAAATGATAATTCTAGTACCAATCTGCCGTGGTCCTAAAATCATGCAACAAATACGCAAATAAAAATAAGCAAAGAGCAACCGAAAATATTCATGATCTTGATGCAGCATACTGGGCGACAGAAGGAACATTTTTTGTAATGTGCGATACCATCATACATCTACCTTACGAGACATATTTACGCGGATCAAAAATCTGGGGATCGAATTAATGGTTGGACAATGAAATGGGGATTTTTTTTTTAAATCCCCAAATTTCGTACCCCGAATTAAATTGGCGCATTTTCACCTTTAATTATTTTAGAAAAATCAAACTCAATTTTTAAAAAATTTAATAATCGTGAAGAAAGTTAAGTAATCAAAAATTATCCTCTTCGTTATCATCGTCTTGTACATTGTCATTTCCTTCATCTTGATTCTGCTCACCCGTGTAATCCCAGTTTTACTGTTGTAGGCGTCCCTTAACAGCAGCCTTAACTTATCAATCAAGTCTCCCCTACCTTTGAAGGTAAGATTGAGCTTGATTTCTAAGCCTCCCGAAGGTATGGGCGATCTCCGAGGTTTAGAGTCCTCCACAGTTCCAGATATTTCATCACCATGGATGATAAAGTAGTAACATATATTGCTAATTTCCAAAGGCACGTGGCCAACAGTAACCAGTGTTGCCATGAGTACTCCACGACCTTCGTCAATCCTTTTCATAGAGCAGGCATATCTATCATGCAGGAGCGAATTTGGGTCTGTTTCACGGACCCACGTTTTTTTATGTATACAGCACTGAATATCGTGTAATTTTTACTTAGTTATTTTAATACTAATTAACTTTCTATGTACCTGAGAAATGTTCTTCCTTATCTCACAGACCATGTAAAATAACTAATTTGATGAATACACCTCAATTTAACCCTTTTTGAGCCAATTACAAACAAATTAATTTGGGGGGTTTTGAAGTGGAGGTCAAAATTTTGGTAGTACGAAAATATGGGGATTTTTTCCGAAAATCCCCGAATTTCGTACCCCGTAAATATGTCTCCTAAGGTAATAAGAGGTCATATGCAACCATTCGATATTGTGCAAGGCTGTCTTGGGTTCTAGTAGGATTTCTAACCTTTCCTAACAGTAACGTCGTCAATTATTTTCAAATACAATTGCACCTAGGGTACCCTGCCCGGCGCTAACTCCCTAATAGGAAATCTATTGACGGGCGCTGCGTGGCTTGCTCTACGGTCCCCTCAGAGCAACAAAGACTGAGGTTCCCAGGCAAGAAATCTACAGCAAGCGTTACAAAGCACAAGATGTTCCGATCTGTTGTATTATTCAAATTTCCCAGTAGCGGAGGCGATGACCACTTGAACAGCCACGGTAAGTGGCGATCCTTGGAGAATATATAGCAGTAGAGCTATGAAAACCAAGATTTTCTGATGGTTCGATCTTGAGAAGAAGTCAATAAACTTTTTACTTTCATATACTGAAACCATTGCCAATACAAAACCAAGGTAAGAGAGAGAGAGAGAGAGAGAGAGAGAGAGAGAGAGAGAGAGAGA
>JH153487.1:140394-158037 GCA_000226015.1 Mnemiopsis leidyi | reverse complement strand
CTGATGACAAACTGCAACAAGTCATGACAACTCTGAACTACACATTGGAAACACTTGAGGACACTAGGATACAGCTGAACAACTCCCTGAATCAACTAAGTGAGGGACAAAATGAGGTTAAAGAAAGAGGAATGGCTCTGAATGATACCAAAGCAGAACTAACAGAAACCAGGACAGAACTACGTGAAGTAGAGACAGCGTTAAGAGAATGTGACGCCCGGTTGAACGAGTCTCTATCTGGTCGGGACGGAGGAAGGGAAGCAGAGGAAGTAAGCCGATGGGACGTCCTTTACACCTCCCCTTATCTCAACAAACTTTTTACAAGACAGCTTTACCAACAGCTCGTGGGTAGCTGGGGCATGATGGGTAAATTTTCCTTTTTCTTTACATCTAGTATTTCTGATTTCTGTTGCATTTTATTTTTAATTTCATTTAAGTAGATTGTCTTCAGATATTTTGCTTGCAGAGTAAGACTTTATTTTAAGGATATTAAACAATATAATAATGCACAACTTAAGTGAAAATAACTGATGACATTTCAGAGAACTTTATCGGTGTAAACATAACAGTGGGATTCGTGAAACACTTCAAAGAGCACCACGAAGAACACCAACTATTAGACGAGGAGTAACGATGGAGACTAGAGTTACTGGGTAACCGAGGTAACCAGAGTTACCTAAGTTACTAAGTAACCATAATTATGAGGAACTTTAATCCTGGATCTGTAATCATAAACATAACATTCGTGTATGGGGAATCGGACAACTCGCCCAAATTCTCATAAGGATCTCATGACTCCCAATCAGAGACAAGGTTGTCTGATTGGGCTGTTGCCTAGATTTATAACTCGCCTAAAAATCCGGTGGGATATACAGACAAAATCTTTCGGCATGGTTTAGTACTCAGTAGTAGTTTCGACTTTCGAAATTTTCTGAAGGTCTGTTGCTGAATACCCGTAACTAGCGTTCTGTCTTTTCACGTGGATTAGTTCATTTTCGCATGGATCAGCTCATGTTCGCGAATGTAGCAGTCATCAAGAAGCACGACTGGTCCGAAGAAGCACCACTGTGACTACAAATTTTGGCGAGTTGTCAATTTGCCCTGTTGTCCAAAATTTTGAACAAGGTAGCATCATGATCACCTGATCTTGTACATTCCACTACTTTTGGGCGAGTTGTCCTAGACCCCAAGTATAAAATCTCGGCTTTAACTAGGATAAAAACTGTGATTATTATGAACAACTTATATTTTAATCTTGAATAAGTATGTATTATCATAAACCTTAACATAACCGGTAAAATCAAGTATTTCTTTATTTTTGATCTTTCCTAAGACCCTTGGCGGGGAACATCTCACCATGAAGGCTAATTGTGGACATGAAGCATTATTTTTCGAGATATTCTTCTTTGTTATCTTAGTTATGTACTATAGTTCTACAATCTACAGGACAAATATTTGTGTAGAAGTTTATTGTATACATTGTAGAGAACAAAAATAACAATGCTAGATAAGTACATTGTAGTGAGCCCGTCGGGAACAAAGAAAAGCACAAATAACCGGAACCACATAGAAAGTCCATTAGGAGTCTTTGCTAAGTATCTTAGTATCGTACCAATTAAGTTTGTTGAGTTTTGTCGTTAATTTTTTGATTCGGTTGATATCAACTAGACGATAAGGAGTAAATACTTGATGGACACTTAATTGTTTCAAACAAATATTTTCCATCGCATATTCGAAAACTTTGTTTATTCTTTTTATGTGAGTCTGTACCGAAGGTTCAGTTTAACATGAATCGTGATATGTTAAATGTATAACAAAACTTATGATTTGTGTTCATCTCTATATACATCTCTTATTTGTTCTCATATTGCTTGAACTAGGGCCTATTGTGTATACACAAAACCAAGCACCTGTAGCTCAAGCTACACTGTTCGTTTGCACATTCATGAACATGAACATCGACGCCTGGGGCTTCTTTGCTTATGATTCATGTGGCCCAATGACATTTATCGTGTTGGTGATTCACAGCGTTTTGAACAATATAAATATCAAAAACTGCAGTTGTTTATATGGGCTAAGCGTCGGAGGGTCTTTAAACGGGACGCCAAGGTCCCTCCCGGATATTTCAAGATTAAGACTTACACCCTCGAACTTGATCACCAAGGCTGGACATCCGAATTTGCTGTTTCTGGTTTTAGCCTACTCAAATCTGCTGTTTATTCGGTATGATCACTCGTCAAACTTCTCGCTTAAAGCGAACGTGGGGTAGGAATCTGGTCTATAGCAATGGGAAATACATCTATAGCAATGGGGAATACGTCTCACTGCCTTATAGTCGTGCTTTCTCAAAACGACTCCTGGATATACAAGATTTGCTTAGACTCATTTAATTGCAGTGTACTTGTAAATCGCGTTTTTAATAACGTTTGTTAAACAAATTTTTTGCTGATGCAATCTTACCTTTTCAGCGACAAATAACTAACCAGCTCAATCCACAAAACTCCAGTTTAATAAGTGCAATGCACAAAACTAGCCTCTTCATTTTATTACTCTCTTAAACCACGGCAATCTATATACTTTCATTGCTTAGTTTCTGTGGCAACGAAATATTCCCGTTACCATAGCAACAAACATTGAGGATTATTTCTAGTGGCACAACCGGGTAATTATAACACTACATCATTAGCCATTTCCGCCAATTATCTCCCTGGACTCAGTCATTTAAATATAAAGACAACGACCTAGTCCCCCGTAATCTGTATGTATCGACATCGGTCCACATTTAAGCAAATATTATCAACGCAGATCTAGTTGACAGCTAGAGGTAGCACCCGTCATATCAGTCCACGTGCAATGAAATATTTGTTTTTTGTTTCATCAGCCAGCGTTGCCCAGCAACGGGCTGCATACGCAAGATAATTACCGGTAGATGACGGCTGTCTCTAGGCTACAATAGCCAAACATGACGTCGTTATCGCGGTAATGGTCCGTGTAATCGGTTTGCTTGTGTTGTGTTACCGTAGCGACAGTATCTAAACTCGGACTGCATTTCCTGCTATCGGAATACATGCTTGAGACATTGCTGCAGTTTGGCGTTGGGTTTGGGATCAAGAGGTTTGAAATTTCTAGCTTTGAAGACCCAGATTTTAAAGTTAGCAGTCACGTGGATTGCATTCGACTAGATTTCGATTTAAATATTTCATTTTGCTCAGTTTTCTCACATAATGCGGTTATCATTGCTTGGACGATAGTGCAGGAAACAATTTCTTCTTAGGAATATCGTACAGCAGGCTAGAATATTTAGACAGCAACTCTTGCATCTGTAATAAGTTTTTAGTTTTTATTTAAAGTTCATTAATCTGTAAAGTTTATTGTATCTGTACTAAGTTTTAGTTTTTGTTTAAAGTTTATTAATGACTTGACTGTAACACAACTTATAACTAGATTCGTAACGAAAACCACATCATTTGCTTTTATCTGTTTATACTTACAACGACAAAGAGAGAAAAATTTCGTCCATGCCAAGAGTGCTTGTTTGCTTTTATTCAAAACAAGCATACCATTATGAAGTCTCATCAAGCAGCTCGTCAGCAAATAGAAAACAGTGTTTTTGCGGAACAATTAACAACTTTTAATTAGGCGTGTTTTTATTCTTCACATTAGTTTTGTGGTTCAGTGGCTTTAAACTCAGGTGAAGGCTTTCTAAATTTCAGACAATTTCGGGAGCATCAAGACATCGAGGTCGCTGATTTCAAATATTTTACCCTGACACTATGCAACAAGCTTTTCTCACATGCTGGTCGGAGCGACCACGCATTTGCCATTATTTAGAAACTTTATGCACATTTTGTTTAGCCTTCATATTTGCGACTATGCTTTTACGTCTGCAAAAAATCGCTTAGTGGTAGAAATAGTGTATATGTTAGCTGCCTTAAAATTCTTGTAACCTTTAAGATAACAGCGAAATGCCCATGCCCTGATTCGCTTATTTTGCAGTTTCTGTATCATGCTAGATGTCGGTTTTTTCTGTTGTCAAAGCGACAAATTCAAACGTCACGATTTGAAACAAGTATATTTCCATGCTGGACCAGTTTTTAACTACGTCACCCAAATTTTCAGTGCACTCAAATAATTTACACAAATTAGGTCCTCATCAGCAGAAGCACGTATAAGATTTACTGTGATGATCACACAACTGATCAAGAGAGCTTGAAAAATTACGCCAAATTGATTCTCCTCAATAATAAATCTTCGTGCACGATAATCTAGACATGCTACAGTAGCCGATAGAGGCCAGATAGATACAGATCAGGCAAATCGTCTTGCTAAACTGAGCTACACTCTCGGCACATTTTGTTAGTTGTATCGCACTGGCTAAACGCTCCTGGAATTGCGCTTGGATCTGTATCGCGTGTAAGAGTTTAATTTGTACATACGGACAAAGAAGTAGGCAAATGGCGGAATTTGCATGCACTGCACTTGAAATTTATTTCCCGTAGAGCATTGATGAAATAAGTGCTTACGTTTAAATAGTTCAAATCTGACGTAGATTGAGGACGTGCTTGATTTTCATGATAGTCTAGGTCTTCCTCGAGTAATATTTTTTATGACTGTATTCAATTTGGTTGGATGCTTTTCAGTCTTAAGGCCCAAGATTTCAACTTATTCCGATTTCACGCAGCTTCCCAGCAAATACCGGGTAAAATGGAATCTCAGCAAGTTCACCTCATGGACTGGAGAACATCTCCGACTGAAGACACGATATTTTACATGATGAACAGCCAGGAGTGTTCGGTCGTTAAGTTCTCGGATACAAACAGTTACACGGCTCTAAACGTTATCTGGGGACTTCTTTTTCTCATTCTCGGTGTTTGTAAGTCGCACCCTTCTGACCGAGATTTACCTTTTCTGCTCCCAAAGTTGACTCTATGATTTTTGGCCTATATGGTGGGTTCTCGCCTTCCCAACCCTTTAAGGGAGCGCCTTACTTCTTTGTTATTGACTTCGTGCCCCACAACATTTTTCACACAGATTTTGCCCCAGCGACTTTAAACAAGAATACCACAGGCACAGTGTTGTTGAACATAGCAGCCATTAGAGGACTCTACAGTACCACATCTAAATCAGGAGAATTGTTTAAACCCGTGAGTATTCCAGCCTTTAATACCGGATGAGTGATGACTCGAAATAACTGTTTGGCCAGAGTATATTTTCTAATAAAAACCGGCGGTGAAATGATGATATATCATCATTAAGTCATTTAAATTTTCAACAGCCTCGACCACAATCTGCTTAACACTGCCAATATTGATACTTTGGAACAAAATCCTTGTTAACACGAAGCTTCCCCAGGTGATATATGTAAACATATCTATATTGGATATAATAAGTGGGTTATGTACTCTGTTGAGCGGAGGAATCATGTTATCTAACTTCACTTGGGACGAGAGAGATGGAGGAGGTGAGCACAGACAGACAGACAGACAGACAGACAGACAGAGAGACAGGCAGACAGTTGACAGAAAATTTCATTCTATGACATAAAGTTTCAAAAATTACCTGTTTTATGATTGAAATCCTGATTGAATTTGAAGTAGTACTGTTTGGTTGATTTCTTTGCCGTAGAATAGGGCTTGTTTCCACCCCCTGAAAAATAAAAAACATAAAAAAAGTAAACTCACAAAAAATCCTACCAGGAAAGTTTCTCTGTAATCTGTTTGGTATACTATTTACACTGGTGGTACAAACTAAAGTTCTGTTAATGGCGGGAGGACTGTTTGTCACAGTAATAACTATCGTAGCTGGAGTTAAAGTACAACACCAGACTGCCGCAAAAATTTCAGTAGTTGTGGTGGTCTTGTCTTGGGTGTTGGGAATCATCCACGCTTTTCTTCCTTACATGTGAGTTCAAAATGTTTTCCTCTGATAAACTCGTTTTTGTTTAATTCCTTATTGCCATCTTATCTCCAGTCTAAATTCAGCTCTAAATTCAGAGCTAATCTGGTGGCCGACAACAAGGCATCAAGGGATCTGAGCTACCGACGGGGGGGGGGGGGGGGTGGTCCCAGCAACTAGAACCAATTAGTGACGTAGACGAGTGAGGTTTCAACAACAGCGTTGTTCCAACCTTCCTAAGATTTTGCGTATTTTGTGTATTGCGACCCCATTTGAACCAGGATTGACAGGTTCTTACACGTCGGTCACCGCGGAGGAGTTCATCCTACCTACCACCTGCACCTCTAGATATAGGGTATTGAAGGTTCGTGCCTAGTTGTCAGGCACCCAGCTAATCAAAGCAGATACTCGTACGTATAGCTAACCAGGCTCCAGCAACTATACTAACGATCTCTACAACTCAGGTTTGGATCGGTGTACTCCCAGCCAGATTACCTCACTACTTGTATCGGCAGCTTCGCTGGAATGAGCTACACGAATACAGGTCAGTGCCCATCGTCACCATCTTTACTCTGTTCATTAGTAACTGGCAATTGTAACAATACATCTTTGCGGCAGTCTAATTCAGTAGGCTTCGTCTAAATTTCGACTCCTTTAAGGCAGCGAAATGTTTAGTTAACATGAGACATGGTTATCTTAGAACAGACAATGACTACAAATAGCAATACTTGACAACTAGATATAGTTAAGTAGAAATACTCACATCTACTAAAGAGCAATACTTGAGTACTTGACAACTAGTTATAGTTAAGTAGAAATACTCACATCTACTAAATAGCAATACTTGACAACTAGATATAGTTAAGTAGAAATGCTCACATCTACTAAATTCAGGGGACTACTACTCTGGTGCGTTGGTTCTGTTGTTCATACCGGTAGTTCTTGGTCTTGTAATTTGCTGTTTCACGATTCCTGGCCTCATTGTCGCCAAACGCAGCACACAGGTATTTCTCCCATTTAATATAATCACTGTCAACTAACCGGCACATACTTACCTTTCCTTAACATACTGTCAACCTAAAGACTTGGTTCTAGTCCCTAGTCTCACGTCACTCACAAATATCATGTCCATTGTTTCTTCCACAATCCTTAACATCATAATCTCTCCATCGCTCTACTTTTCATTAGCAGAAACCACCTCAATGCCATGCCTAAATCCCTTTTCGTCCAGGTGTACAAATGGGACGACGAGTATTGGGGCGTGTTCACCATGACGACACTCTTCATGAGTTACCTAATCTGTCACGCTACTTTCTACATTGTTCATCTGTCCGGCATGTCCGAGATGGACGGAAAAAGAACCATCGATTTCTGCAAGCTCTCCCTCCTTAACATGAGATATTTCTTTGCTTTCATGGTTTTCACAATGTATCTTTCTGGTAAGTTATAGGGCAGACGTTGAACATGACATTGCATTTGTTAGACATCTGCTCCGATACAAAATAGCTCAAGTCAAATCAATTGTTGATAATATGTTGACCATGAATTAAAACTTCTAGTATTACTTCTGGGCTATTTTATCAACAAGGACAAATCTAGATATAAAATTTGGAATTTGCAGGAATAGCAGAGCCGCTGAGTTTCTTAACGACCAACATGGCAGTACGAGAAAAAGTCTGTGCACGGTTCCCAAGCACATGTGATTCTGGTACGGGGAACGCCTCTCCCACGAGTCCTGGCAACCGGGTAACACCGTTACTGATCGACATTAGACAGCGAGAGGAGGACATTCCTACTCCAAAACGTGAACTAGATGCTGCTAACATGGGACAGGAGATATCGAACATTTAGAGGATATGTTTGCTTTGTTTTATAGTTTGACAGTGCAGAGATTTTGATGAAAATACTGCAGCATATATAGTATAGGAAACTAAGTACGGCCAATAAATATCGAGCAACGCTACCACGTTATAAAGATGATTTGTGAGCTCTTCTTAAAAATATCTTCATCTAAACAAAAATCTTTTATAAAATACTGGCAAATATTGTAAAAAAGTTGGTCATTGATCACCACACTTTGTTCCAATGTTCCATACAGATTTATAACAATAAAAATTCAGGCCCTATACTTTGCTACGGTAACTTATCAGTAACTTCAAAATAAATAGTTTTGTATAAATCTAAAAATGTTCTTTTTCTCTCTTATGCTTGCATGGATAGAAATATTTGAAAGCCTTTTAGTAAGGAGAATTGAGTTTTTTAGATATTTATAAACTAAATCATGTTGAATGTTGATAGTGTACACTGTACATTTGTGTAAAAATTAAACATTGCTCAATATTCGCCTGCAATTTGTTTCGCAGATAGCCGATATTATAGAATGAAGCTTAGCGGCGAGGCTTTGATTACTAAAAATCATATAAAAATACTGAAAAAAACGAAAGATTTAACAATACTTAACTCCTACAGAGTCTCCCTGGAGAGGTTAAGTGGACAGATTATTCATTTGAAATAACATTTTGAACAAGTCAGTGGGAACATAATATTAACCTATTCCAATATGGAATAATAACTTACGACTTTTCTTTCCTTCTCCCATACATCGTACTATCTGATGACAAACTTTAGGGGCTTCTCGGTATCGCCGTCTTAACATCCTAATCGGAGGCAAGCAGATAAATGAAAATATCAATAACATAAGCTGAGGTACTTGAAATATGGAACTTGAAAGAGAATAAGTGTACGGTAAACACGTGCTCAGATCAGAACGCGCGCCAAGCGCGCAAAGAAAATGCTGAAAAACGTGTTTTATTTGGATATTTGCTCATGTGGTTTACAATTCATAACATCTCTCTATGTGACCCATTGGCGCAAATTTAATGCCTAAAATCGTAACTCAAGGAGACGTAGTGATTAGTGAAGTCGGCAGGAGGTAAATTAAAAGAAGTTTAAGCAAAGCAATGAAAAACATCGACTAAAAATATTGAGTGAATACTGAATTGTACCATATAAATTCAAATTTGTGGATAAAAAGTAAACAGGATTGATGAAATGTAATTCAGGCAATAAGTTAATATTTCCAAACGTGATTAAAATTATAAACAACGAACTAAGCTACTTCATGGGTTAAGATTAATCAAAATAAACATCAAACTTTGATATCGGTTATGTACCCTATTTAAAGTAGCGGCTGGTGGTTTCACCGGGTTTATTCTCATTATTTTCAGAATTTTTGTTGTTCTCATTTACAACTTTCTTCAGTCTAGTTGATCTTCTCATTATGACACGTCCATCAAAATCTTCATCAGGCTCTAGCTTAATCTTAACATCCCTCATCTCAGTTAAATTCGTCTCGGTTTTGACTCTAGCCCCTTCAGTAACATCTTCAACTGGTTCTGATTTGACCTTTTTTGACCTTTTGGTTCGTTTAGGCTTTCTCTCTTCTCCAGTGCTATCAATAAGTTCAGATTTAACATCCACAGGTTCCAATTTGCTCTTCTTTGATCGCCTTTTTTGTTTAGCTTTCGAAGCACCTTTCTCAGCCTTGACAGTTGGACTTAACGAATGCCTCTGACGTCTTCCTTTCCCGAACTTGGGACTGTGCCACATTGTCCTCCCTTTGTTGTCGACAGAGTTCCCCATTCCTTCCACCATGTAACATTGCAACCATGCCTCAAATACTCCATGATCCCCGTATATACCATCTGGATCGTACGGTTTACCTGACCCCTTAAGTTTGACCACCTCCCAGCACACGTCATGACACATTTTCAAAATGTCAGGTTTTTCCTCGCACGATTTCTCGGGCAGATGTTCTAGAACTTTCCTAGCGGAAAGGTAAGGGTTAATGTCAAGCCGGTACAAAATCTCAGCTCGGAGATAATTTCCAATACAGCTGAAGTAGCGTTGTTCTAACATGACCTCACATATCGGTTTATCAAACACAGGCTTGTGGAGGGAAGACAACACGTGCTGACGAAAAAGATCGTATTCTGTTATGATACTCGGACCACGCTTTTTTGGAGGAGACCACTCGTCTGTCAATATCCATCTGCCAAAGTGTCGCGTGTCGACAAAGGAAAAAGTGTGGTCGTCCGTAGTGTCAAACATGAGAAGGGAGTGTTTTTGTACATCCTCGGTTTTGGTGAACGAAAACCTGCCGGCCATCCCGAATGTCAATAAAATGTTCAAAGTTTCTGGGACAAGCTTTGTGTCCGCTTTTGAATCAACCTCATTTTTCAGAGGAATTTCACTAAAAGTTATTCTGATTTCCTTACCTCGGGCCTCCCCAGACAGAGAGAATTGCGGTTTAGACCAGGGTATCCGGGGATGTTTGTTGGATGGTTTTTGGAGTAAACGTACTTTCTTGAAGATGTGCTGGGTCGCAATGTGGTTAAGAAATGTCGCTGCCTTGTACAGCTCGGGCCCCTCTGGCATTCTATCACGACATGAACTTCAGTTTGGAATTCGATGATCTATATTGTATAGAGATGAATAACTTGATGTGCCGGTAGCAGATTATAAAAACTGACAATTCTAGCAATACTTAAGCTTGTACAATCAAATTTGTCAGCCGATGCCAGCTGAATAGCTTAAATTTTCAATCTTAACTTATAAAACGAGTGGAGCATCTCATTTTTGCTTCTCAATTGAATCAAAGCCAAAATTTCTGTGAAATTAAAATAGTAGTCATGTAAAGTAGACATAATAAAATTTAGATTTGTAACAAATTGACTATAAAAATGCTATTAAAATAACTAAAAAACAATAAATTGCTGAAAATGTACCATTGAAATTCTAAAAACAATATAGTTGATTTAAAAGCTTGGTTTTCGGTGATGGTAAATACGTTATAAACAATTGTTAAAAAAACAAAATAGTCTATGGAAATTATAAATTTGTTACTTCTGCTTGAATAAAATCGCCAGACTCGAAATTTTTAATTCGATCAATGTTCAATAGTATGTAATTTGATTATATAAATATGATTAACAGTTGTGATAACTTAACAAAGTGGTGAATTAGGCGTGAAATAAAACATTCATTAACTTTGCAAACAAGTAAAATACAGTTTAGATAAAGTTTAGTTAAGGTATTATCACAGTTCCTCAACCATTGCAGTTATACCAGTTGAGGCTCCGATAAACCAAAAAACGAACTATCAGTAAAGATACCACCAAGCGCCACAGCGGCTGGAAAGTTTTACATCAAACCACAATCATCACCACCACCACGACCGAACCCTCCACCGAAACCTCTACTCCTACAATCACACTTAAACTGCCCGCCAGACCCCGCAAAGTAATGTCTCCCACAACGCTTACAGTGCGCTTCACGGTAGTCGCCGATACACTTGCCGTAGTTCTTACAGGCAATACAGTGGTTGTGGAACTTCCCACAATCAAATGAGGGGTTTCCACTGCAGATACCGGTAACGTAAGTTCTGCCCATGCCACATCCTTCCTCATTCTCATCACACAAAACAGTGGCGTTCTGGCAACCATCTTCGTAGTCAAACCCAGCGTAGTCCGGCTGTTGTAGAAGATCTCTCAGTGTTGCGTTACAGTTGTGACCACATTCCAGCGTACCGGATAGTATTACTTGATCCAGGTCAGACTGGCTGCCGGACAGTTTGATTGATCCACGATATATACCTGCCCGAGCACAGTTACCTTTGTGTTTGTTTGGCTTCACACCAAGAGCTTTCAACTTTTCGTTGATCCTTTCTAACTTTGTCTTTCTCTTTTTTGGTTCAGCAGGTCCATCCTTAGGTTTCTTGGCAGGAGCTCGTTTCTTTGGAGCTGCTATTGTTTTACCTGATTTATTGTTTGAAGCTACTACAGAAGGGCCAGGGATATTTTCATTTTGAGGTGGATTTTCTAGCTCAACTACATTGGTCGCATCCAATACTTCAATCTTCGCTTTCTTCTGCGAGCCTTTCATACCGGTCTTTCCTTTAGGTCGTCCTCTCTTCCTTTTCACTGGTTCAGGTTCGTCTGATTCGACAGCGATAACATTATCATCTCCAGGTGTCTGTAAGTCAGATATCTCGTAACTAGCATCATAATGAGGCACAAAAAACTTAGTTAAAGAGGTCTGTCTACTTGAACGTCTGACACCTGTCTCTGACTCCATGTTTAGTGCCTGAACAATTGCAGAATGGAGATTATTTCTTTCTATCTCGGAGATTATTTCTATCTCGGAGATTATTTCTTTCTTGGAGATTATTTCTATCTTAATGCACTTGAATCTTGATAATAATATCATAATGAGCTATTCAAAATAAACAATTTTTCGTTAGATCGTTTTATTTGAGCAAGTGAAATGCACGCCTTAGGTACAGTAACGAAACAAACACAAAATCATTGATTACAGTTTACTTGCCAAACTACGAAATAACAATTACAAATTCTGTATAAAACTTATGATAAAAAACAATTCATTGATTAAAAACTTCAAATTGTTTAAATCCTATTGCGCGTGTTACAGCTTTGAGGAGTGTTGAATAGTTTAAAACTATTTCAACATTACAAATTGAATACATTTATTGAGTGTGAACATGGCCATTGATAAAATGATTGAAATATTACGGCAATCTCGCGTTTCACTTGCTACAAGATGTACGTGACAACTTTATTAGTCCTATTCATCATAAAATCTAATGAATTCGCTGCTCAGAAAAAGATACAACTCGCAATATGGATAAATCCCGCAAAAACTTATGCCATTCTATAGGAAAAAGGGAAGAAAATAATCTAATTACTTAAAACTAAACAAGCCGTAAAATCAAACAGAAAAACAAGCTTATAATCGTAAAATCTTAGCTAGAGCAAGGCAAAACCAGATTATAAAACCGTTAATAAACAACTTGCGATATTCAAAAGCATAAAATGAACGTTAAAACAGTTCTAATGTTACAATGATTATATTTAACAAAGTTCAGTTGTTAAACCTCACGTTAACTTAAAGAAACTGTTCATTTCGATACGAAAATTTCATTGATTTCATTACACTAATTAAAAAGTAAATAAGTTAAAAGCAAAAAATGTTGCAGTAATTTACTAGTAAAAAGAAATAACTATAATTACGGTTTAATGGTTATGTCAAGTCCCTCACTAAATCATACACTCTCTACAATAAAACATTAAATCGACCGATACAGTCTCTACATTATTACGTTATATCAACCGATACAGTCTTACATTATAAGACATTATATCGGACGATACATCTAAACCCAGTCATCTTCATGACGAAACTGAACTGCCCAATGCCCCCAGGCAATCACACCTAAACAACCCACAAGCCCCGGCAAATAAGTGATAATCACAACTATTACATTGCTTGTTACGCCAGTCAACTAAGCAGGTACCATAACCTTCGTTATCTGCAACCTTAGTGCAGTGATTGCGAAACTTACCCATCCTGCTGACAAATGTTGGTTTCCCACTGCAAATACGTGTAACGTACGTTCTCATGCCGCATTGCCTTACAGCGTTGTTTTGATAACACATCACTGTGACCATGTTGCCTTCGTTGTCAAATTCAGGACAATCTGGTCTCTTAGAGTTGCTCTGCACGTGTGCCAACATTGCACAGTACCAGATATTATCACTTGATCCAGGTTGCTCTGCACGTGTGCCAACATTGCACAGTACCAGATATTATCACTTGATCCAGGTCGGAAGGGGTGCCCGTCAGCTTGATTTATCCACTATATATTGCTGCTCGAGCACAGTAACCATGGTATTTTTCTGTTTCAAAACCAAGAGCTTGTAACCTTTCGTCAATTATTTCAGTCTCAACTCTCAATCTTTGTCTTTTTGGCTCAGTCGATTCTGTGCTGGGTTCAGAGCAGGAGCCAGTTTCTTCAATTCTGATTAGGTGAAATCAGGGTACAAAAATTCTGCCAAACAGCCAGGAAGATTTCTGTTATGAACCGAACTTAAATGATTTAGCTCAACTACTTCAGTCAAATCTGACTCTCCCATTTTCGGTTTCTTGTTCTCTAAGCCACCAAAACTCACTTCAACAAGATTTCGTCTTGATCGCATCTTGTCCGGAACTTGCCACAGATTTTTGTGACATCAATTTGCCTTAACGTCTCCTTCCTGTATTGTGTTTTATTGTTAGATCTACACAATTTGAGATTTTGAGATATTTCAGATTTTACCATATATTTGTGCAAGATTTACCGAGACTGCCAAATATGTAATATGTGTTGGTAAGATAGATAACTACGGGGTAGCTTACAAATAAACTCATTACTTAAACGGAAAAATTGCAATTTACTACATTCTTTAACAGTTCAAGTAAAGTAAGCTCACAAAAAACATAGGATGTGACATAATCTCGACGGTTTTAATTTCTATTGATTTGATTTTGCCTGAAGATAAAGTAGAATTGTGATTTATTGACACTTTATTTTCTAGATCTCTATTGCAAATTTTCAAAAGAATGAGTTTATAAATTAGTGAAACAAACGATTTTATGGTATAATAAAGTTTTACGACGATTTACATTGTAATCAAAAATGAAATAATAGCATGTCCAATGTTGAAAATTTAACAGCATGCGTTTACAATTTTAAATTCTCAGGTTGCAATGGTTTTGTGTGCTGAAGTGCAAATATAAAACCTTCAAAATATAGATCGCATAGACCAAAGATCCAAACACAATCCTCACAACAATCGTAAGTTAATAATAGTTGGGAACAATACACTTTATTAAAACGAATATGAAGATTTAGCAACATGTTATAACGAAGGGTTATCTCACATCTAAAATAAGTTTATAATTTAAACTTTTATAAATTTTCTCTCGTGATATACAATATACAAAATAAAATTGATCTAAATTAAAAATTCGTAAAATCTTTTTGAGTTATTATCTCAATAAGATATTATAAATAAATTTAAATACAAGACATGAGTACAATTTACGTTAAAAGACTAAGAATGTGCTTTCAAACACATATAAATATTTGACATCATAAAAAATCTAATCATCTGGTGATATAGGGTGATGGGCTAAACATTCAAAAAAAGGTACACCACCTTTTAAAGGTAAATACAAATTGGGAAAGCTAAACCAATAAAAATATTCTTAACTGACAACAACTTAAGAATTTAACTTAAATTCAAATTAGAAATAGATCTAATTATTAAAAAGTTAAAAGTCAATAAAAATATCTTTAAGATCATAAAAATGTAAAAGATAAACAAATAAATAGATTCTAGTAAATTCAATTTTAAATGCAATGTCCACAGGACCCGCATTTCACAGTATCATGGAGGTATAATAAATAATCGTAACTATAGGAAAAGTAAAGAGACTTTTCATCTTTTAGTTTTAAAGAGTTTTATATGTCTTACAAAACATGAAACGCTGATTTACATTTCCCATCGAGTAAATCACCAATTGTTATACCAACCTTTAACATCATACATAGCTATAGCGCTGGACCGAGTGTCGATCTTCAGAAACTCAGGACAACGATCGATAGCACTTCTAAGTTTAGCAAGCTTGGAACTTTTCATCTCGTCATCACTAATCCAGGTGGAAACCGTCATGGGAGTTTTCCTGGTGATATCCCGACACTTGTCGATAAAGCTACCAGTACATTCGTCGATATTAGCTTCCAGAAAGGTGAGAGTCTTGCTGTTTTGGATGAGAGAGAAGATGTGTTTGTCTCTGATGTCGGTGTTGTCCATGTTGAGGTGGGTCAGAGCGGCCAGGAGAGGAACTACTTCTCTAGCAAATGTGGTGTGGTCGAATACACTCCATTTGGGTGTTTCGTAGTTGCAGCAAGCGTTTTGGAGAGAGAGCTCTTTTAGGAAGAACAGGTTTTCCAGATGTTTCAGGGTTCTAACATGTCTAACTTTAGCAGCGGCGAGTTTTAGAACTTCGATCAGGGGACACATGGCAGCAATAGATCTGAAGAGGTATGGATTTTGATCCAAGTCACAGTTAAATGACAAATCCAGGTCCTTTAAATTGGGCATCAGTTGCAGTAGCGATAAGTTGACGTTTCCTTCGAACCAGATCGGCATGATATCGTCACACTTCATGGCAGAGAAAGAGTGAAGCTTTTTGAGCATCGGCGATTTGTTCAGTCCAACGTTCAAAGACGAACTATTGGTAATGAGGTCGTAATCCCAATCATTTGGATGGTCGGGACTAGACTCATATATTCCAAGTTTTTCTATTGTCGAGTGGTGGCTTTTTAGTATAAAATCAAGGAGAGAAACTTTAAGATTTCTGCAGTTGCAGAAAGTGATGGAAGTCATTTTATGATTTTTGAGATACTTAATGATACTGGAGCCGTCAATAAGATGACAAGATTCAATGTGAAGCCTCTCCAGGTTTTTCATCTTTTTGAGGAGATCACCAAGTAGTCCCTCCGTAAGAACAAGTCCGTCTTTGGTCCGATTACTAGCCTTTAAAGACAAACTCTTCAGCTTATTCTTGGCAGGGAGGTGTTTGGCGAAACTAAGCAGACCAATCAAGCCTCCCAACTTGTTAAATTCAACTACTAGCACTTCAAGATTACAACAATATCTTGATACAGTTGTGCTAATTTCCTTCGTAAAAAAGATTCCACAATCAAAACTCTCAAAGCCCATACTAGTGTCAAGTTGCAGTGATTTCAAATTTCCTCCTGTAGCAGACAAAACAGTAACAAAATTCGTTTGTCCAGCCAGAGAACCCTTGGAACTCTCCGAGTAAAAGTCCCTTCGAACAAGTTTCTCCTTGGATGAGAGAGCTAGAGAACACAAATTGTACAACCTCTTGCAGACCGTGGATATTTTAAACAACTCTAGAGTCCTTGTGTTTGACAGTACCAAGTTTAAACAGCGATCATCTAGAGAAAGTAGGGATGGAGAGTCTTTGTCTTCTGGTTCGGAGTTCACGACCTCAAAAAGTGGGTGCCGTCTGGGAGCTGATTCTTTTAACTTCTTATACGTATTCACCTTCTCTCCTTTTCTTACTACGATCTTATCTGTATCGTTACATTCGATCTCACTTCTACACGAATCGTACCCATCATCATCACCACAATCATTATCTGACAAGTCGCAGTCGCTCTCCTCAGAATCCTCTAAGTTATCTGCCGGATTTGACCCGGTTCTGTTTGCTACTGCAGCGTTCAACATGCTCAACATCTGGGCCACCCTCACTGGATCATCTCGACCGCTCCCTCGGGGACGCCCAGCAATGTCGTCCACTCTGGGATCATAACGGGCGGAGTGTTCACCAGTTTCCTGGTTGAAGGAGAGAACATTACCCAGGTAAACTCTAAAGTTCTTATCGCCGGGAAGGAGACTGAAGAACACCATGTCCTGGTGGGATGCAGATGGTTGTTGTTAGTGCTTTCATTGGTCACGTGATCGTGTAGACTGGAGACAGGAATATCAGTCCACTAAAATCACGGAACATTTTTTCCCGTATCTTGCCATTTGGGCCCGAAGAGCCCAAATGGCAAGATTGTTTTGATACGTTCTGTGCACGTGCACAAAAAGTACAAAACAAGGGTTGGCGATCGACAGCGTAAATCGGGGTATTTTGGAATATTAGCTCAAAAAGTGTCCGTCCGTCCGTCCGTACGTCCGCGCGCATGCTCCTTTATCAAACTTAATTATGTATACAAATACGATTATAGGTTTCAACTGCCTCAGGCCGCAGAATGGATTTCACATCTGCATCATGAAATGCATACATAACTGCGATGTACGATCAAACAATAAC
>JH153487.1:121797-140383 GCA_000226015.1 Mnemiopsis leidyi | reverse complement strand
AAAAGTTTGAGATAACACATGATTAACGGAAATAAGAAATGTCGTAGTCCTTCACTTATATAACAAATTTTGATCTTCAAATCAGATAAAATGTATCTGCAAATCAGATAAAATGCACTTAACGGTGACTGAATTGAAATTAAACGAAAAGATAAAGTGTTTCCATTAGATAGGACAGGAGTATAAAAGACGTGTTTCAAATTAAGCTGAATCATACTAAATATTTTCTGAGCTCGATCTGCTCATCGCGATTGTTCAAGTCCGGTTTGTTTTTTAAGATGAGTCGGGCTTCTTTAATTTTCCTGTCTACTGTAGTCGATGCACGTTGAAGGACAGTAAGTTCGAGTTTAGGGTTGACCTCTTGGTGGTGTGTGGCGTAGTGTTTAGCGAGAGGCATGTCCTTGTAGGATTTAGCAGTTGGGTTGTTTGCCGATCTGAAGTGCTCTGGCCTGGCCTCTGTGTATCGATCTCCAATCGGTCTGTAGGTTTCTCCGTTGTAGATTCCTATACCAAGTTTTGTTGGCATTCAACGTAACTGCACTTCACCTCGTAAACTACGTTCCTATCAGTACGATTTCCGTTGTTGAAACGGAAATTGCAAGACAGGTGCGGCAGTTATTGTTGGGACACTTCTTTTTATCGAGATTCGAGTGGCCGTGAGGAGGTGAGTATTTCTCTCAGTTTCTTGCCGGGTGTTGTAACGACACGAACTGGGACTCGTAGGGACTTAGCAGCCTCCTTGATCTTGGCCGTGCATACTACAAATGACAAGTAAAAGTAAAGCCGATAGAAATTCTTTTAAACTTACGTTTAATTGACTTTTGTCGAATGACAGATTAAGAAATGAATGTAACATGATTTGAATCTCAGCTTCGAACAAATCTTTTGAACGACTAATTCATGAAACGCCAAAAGCATAAACACAACGCAGTATGAATAAATTATGAAGGCAGCCAATACAATACAATAATGATGTAACGTCATGCAGAGTTAGGATATTTAAAACAAACTATGAAATGAATGTGCAATTGTGTTCAAACATTGCGCGTGCAGCGTGGAAATTTTCAAACATGGCTGCATCATACGGCTGCATTAACTCGTGCATCTGCATTTATACGTGCCGATGCAGAACAATAATAAATAACCGAAATTACGTATGGTACGAGGTTGTCTTTTTTCATTCCTCATTCCGCAAAGTTTTATGACAATAAGCGACAGCATGATACGGGAAATTCAGCGGTCGCCTGACACCATTAAAGCGGCCGTAATTCTTGTTTTGGAGTTGGACTTTATGAATGTTCAATATCAATTTAAACATCTTATCAGTTAAATCATTACATTTTGAATCATTTACTGTGAGTTCTAGTACTGCATTGAAATATTTATTCTTAAGGCAAACACGATAGCAAAAAAACAATCAGAGCATTGGATAAAATACTTGTTTCAATTCACTGACATGTTTCTTACAACAGAAATGCAAGAGATCGAACAATCATTCTAGATGTTTAAACTTGAAATATAAAATTTATACAAATACTTAAACTTAATAAATGGGTTAAAGTACATCATTAATCACACTCATTCAAAGGGGTCTGGGTGAATCAAAAGGTAGTCATAGTATTAAAATAGATCGCAGATGTTTCACAAGATCTCGGTAATTAATCTATTTAGGTTGGACTATTTATGAGAATTTCGGGCTGTCACTAACACTTCAAACGCTGAAACCAACAAGGGCTCAATCCCATACTTTTTGATGTAGTCCTTAAAGTTCAAAACTAGCGTATTAAGACCCAACCTAGGTTGAAATACAACTGAGCCCGGATATTCCAGGGATAATATCTGATTCATCCACTGACACTTGATAGCTGATTGGTCTAACACTTTGCCGATATCCCCCTTTCTGATACTGAGTCTAGAAATTATCAGCTTGCAACTGACAAGACGGTCCGTGGTGAAACATAAAGTAAACGTAGAGTTAAACTCGGGAAATATTGTATGTACGGGTAAGAGTTGCTCCTTCAACACACAATTCCCTGCTTTGTGAACGTTGATAAACGCGTCCGCTATCTCTTCACCGTGATAATGAACTTTCTGAGCTATAAACTCGTGTTGATGCTCACGTGCGAGGTCCTCAGCTGTTTTGCAGGACGCATTGACGAGGGAGAAGTTGGAGCCGTAGTCCAGCAGCATTTCTACCGTTGATCTGTGACCGTTTTCGGCAGCTTTCATTAGAGGGGTCTCGAGGATTGCTGTAAATTTAAAATTACAATGATGAGGTGAAAAAAATGCTAAGCTATCATTGAAGTATTTTCCAGGAGTAGCAAACGGCTTGGTTCGTGGTACGAAAATGTATCTTGATTCTGTGTAGATTCTAAGTTTTAACATAAACATACCGTCTCGAGCATTTATGTTGGACCCAGACTCGATCAAGCTGACACAAATCTCTGTGTGTCCCAATTCAGCTGCTATGTGAAGTGCGATCCGACCCTGGAATGTAGATAGAATTCACTAACAAAAACATACTTTTACACTAAGTTCAACACTAAGTTCTGAATTATTTGTTGATTTGTTGACCGTTCGAGCTACGTCACTGACCGAGGGGGAAATCCAGGGTGCCATGGTGATGGACATAGACTCACAGCCCACTTATTTACTAACTTTATCAAGCGGCTGATTAACATCCGGATTATACCGGAGTAACATGTCTGTCATTCTCCGTTTTCCATGATGTACGGACAGAGACACTAGAGTCTTCTCGCCGTAAATCTGGTTTATGTTTAGTTTCTGTTTTATTAGTAGCGTCTCCACATCCTGGGGAAGAACAGATTTAGTTTTAGAATTATAATTAGGAGTGTCCCTGACTTCAAGTTTCGTTTTATGATTTAGTCGTGGAAGACTGCACACGACTCTTTATAAATTAATGACAAAGTCACCTCTTCGACAACAGCTGCAGAATATTTGAAATCCTAATTGGTTAAATCGAGTTAGTTAAATCGAGTTAGTAAAATCCGCAACTTTTTTGACAAAATCACGCCTATCGGATGATCATAAGATCTAGCTATTGACTACCTTATTGGAGAAATAACAGTGGATGACTTTAATTGAACGAGCAGCTGTTTTATTCCAATACCTATATAATATTATATTACAAATGTTCCTTTGCTATAGGTTTTTCTGCAGACCACAAAATATAGGCATCACATAATGAAAAAGACGGGTTTTACCGTTTGCAGAACTTGACAACTAAATTGACTTTAACAATGGGTGTAGGGACCGGAAAGGACAGTTTTAACAGTATTTTGTTTAACTGTTTTAAAAGTCAAAAAGCACTCAAATTGTTTCAAATGAGAACACCGTACCTGGACTCGTAATTGGGCAATCATCTAATCGATGGCAAGGGAGGTCAGAGTATTTAGAACTGCCAACTTACCTAAAAACTTGCTGTTCAAAGGTTACTTAAAATTTCCCTTAACTCTTGATCTATTGCGATATTTCCTTACAGCATGAAAAGATTGATCGCTGTAGTGTTCAGTTTTTATTATTTTTCAACCAAATCTTTATACGATGTCGGTTGACACCGTACAAGAAAAAGTGTAGAAAATAATTAACTACATGATTGTATGCAAACAAGCGGATTTCACTGCATGACTGTTATGATATTTCTTACAATCTCTTAGAAAAACAGTTATTCTATGGCACTGATTGAATTGCTAACTTTCCTTATGACAGCAGCAGGTTTGAGTAATTGAGGAACAGTTCAGTTTTTGAATATTACCTCTGTTTGCCAAGGTTTAGAATAACCCAATTTATTTGGTTCAAAGCAGTCTACTTTGCTTAAATCGTAATGAATGAATTTCAGGGTGGGACGATGTAGGAAAGGGAGAACTTATAGACTTCGACCTGGATTCAAACAACCTCCAAATCTATACCATTAATCCGATAACTTCTGATGATCTGTGGGTCCTTAACATGGACTTTTGGAAAGGAAACAGTACTAGTACAGGCAGAATCGACTCTGAAAACACATTTGTCGATTCTTGGATTGGGAACCTTAGAATCAGTGTCGAAAATAAATATTTATGGAGTTTGTTTCTGGGATACTGCAATGAGAATCCGTATGAGGAAGGAAAAGCTGTAGGAATAGGATGGTACATACCAAATGATGAAATTGACGTCATCTGGGAAATAAAAAAAGATATAGGAAGATTGATTGTTTCTTGCAATGATGGGGTCGTTTTCAACATTATATACAGTGATAAACCATGGCTCAATAGCTGCCAGCAGAAATACAGAAATGCTATCGGGCGAATATCATTTAGAGCTGAATGTGGTGGAGCATTTAACGACGAAGCTTCAAAAAAATACAGAATTTCTCCTGTGTCACCAGACACGAAAACAGGTGAGTTGTTTTTATATAAGGTCATAGAATATGTGTACTTGTAGAGCGTAGTTATATATATTTAAGAATTTTAAGTTAAAATTGACCTGTAACAACTTACAAACAAGTAGGCTATCAGCAGGATACAGATTTGGATATGTGACAGAGTCGAATTTGCCCCCGATATGCGATGTTTTAAACCAAACTTCAATAATTTCAGATTGGAGGACAGTTGATAGAGATAAGACATTCCTGACAGACATGTCGCAAGGACTGGCTCTACAGATCAAAAGTTCAGCGAGCCACTCTGGTTAGTGAGCTTTAAACCAATTTAGCAGCTATAAAAACTACCACAATCCTCATATATATTATTACTATACGTTAATCAAGAGAACAGAATTCTCGTCATAAACCTTACACTGAAAATCTATCGCAATCCTATATTCTTGTCATGATAAGTTCCACATTATTTGCAGGAGTGGAAACACCACTGGTCTTGGATATATACATGTCAGACAATCCCATAGATCCAGATGAACTGTCTATTTGGCCAACTGGTAACAGCACGACTTATGAATTACAAAGTAAAAACTGTGGGAGAACGTCACCTTTTGAAGCCGAACGACACGATGTAGCTAAGATCTGGTCCTTGCAAATTTTTGCTGACCAGGGTTACAGATTAACATTTTATTGCAATAATGTTAAAGTTCATTCTTGGAATTTGAATTGTGAAAAATGGACCTCTAGCAATATAAATGCCATTAAGGTTTCCCGTCAAGATAAGGCAGCAGATGAATATCGCTTTAAGGACGGTAAGAATTTAAACTTTTGGTGTCTTATCGTAGCATTCCTTATCGCTTGAAATAACACTGATATTCTTCACAATAAATATATTGTGTTCTAAAATAACACTGATACTCTTCACAATAAATATATTGTGTTCCAAAAAAGGGTTTAACATGAACTATCCATTGCCCCAGACTACTTCATATGTTCTCGGTTAAATCCCCAATTGGCACGAAACATGACGATAAAGCCGAGGAGAACGTTCCCAATAGAGAAGGGCACTGTGCTGACACTTTCATGTGACGAGGGTATGATACAGACGGGCGACACTCGTGTCACATGTGACAGTGGAATGCAGTACATTTACAAGAATACACCAAAATGCTCCTCGTGGGACGAAATAGGTAAAACATTAAGATGTAAGAAAAATCATCGCGCGAATTTGTACAAGTTCAGGAGGCACAGGAGTAAACGGCACAGTTGAACATTTTTACTTGATAAAATCGCGCGATCATCGGAAATGCGTTATACCAGGAACAAACAATTAAAACTAGTTCTATAAACAACTAGCATTTCATGGCGAGATCAAAGTTTGAGTTACAAATTTACCTTATCTCTATTCACTTATCTAACTTAGATATCAAGCGTACTGAACAGGACTTCATGAACATGATGCTCTAAACTGAAAATCCCTTATACCGCATTACAGTACAGTTTGGTTAGCACACCTAATACAAATACAAAAAAAGCTAAATTTCTAAATTACCAAAATACAGTTGCTCTTTATAAGAAGATCTAGAGCGTCGTAGTAAACAGCCAGTGTCCAGTTGATGTTCTCAAGTCCGCTCATTTTTCCTGAAACAGATTTTAATTAGATTGTCTTGCTTTAAAGTTCAATTTTCAAACCTCTAAATATTCAACTTTACTCTGATGATTATCTTACAAAGTGCTAGACATTCTGTAAACGTGACAACCATTAAAACTACATTCCTACCAGTGGAAAAATAAACCTCACGTTTCTAGAGCGTTATTAGCGGGGAAGTTTTAGATTTGTTTTGACACGTGATTTACCGAAGTGAATGGCAGTAAGTCCACGATTTACTGTTCACGAATAAAGAGACTATACTACGATCGTTGAATGTGCACTTTAGCGAGGAGACAAATTGTCCAGTTAATATACTTAAAGTGAGTTTTCAGTTTCATAACAAAAATTTGTTTTCATGTTGCCTTTTATCCTCGTGTTTTATTTTGCTGAACTGCTAAGCCTATAAAATCTATTCTATACAAAATTTACCCATCGTTCGAAATTTTTCAACTATCATTTACCTGGTTACCATGGTTACCTGGTTACCATGGAGTTTGTGGCAGGGACTGCGTGGTAAATCTTCGGTCAGTTCATCAGCCAATTAGCAGAGATTTTATGTTATAGAAGTTGCAACAAACCCATCAGATGGATAAAAATAGAACTGTCAATTTAAAAAACTTACTCACCAGAAGGGTCCTCGTATTCGAGGGGAATAGGTAGGGTAACTCTGTGTACACCGTCCGCCTGGGGAACCCGCACGTCCACGCCGAAGGGAAGTACAAGATCCTCCAGGTGAGATATGGAGGAGGAGAACTCAGTGGCCGGGGACGTGGTCATTTCTTGAGGTTGTGTTGGTAACACCTGGTGGGGAGGCGGGGATTTTTAGAGATAACTTTCTTTCTGTAGTGCAGAAAGTTTTAATAAGTAGTAGAGCTTCTGCTCATGTTAGCACGGAGTACCTTAAGAATTATTGTAAATCAATGCTTAGTTGGTTCTCATTCTACGACATCGAGTATCGAAATTAGTTACGGTATTTCGTCCTTTCGGTCATGTAAACAAATAAAACTCACGTTACAGCGATATAAGTTAATATTACGAGACCAAACACATAGCTAAAAAAATGATGTAACTCGACTGTTCAGATAAGAACAGTTTCAAGTGCCACATTGTAAGAGAGTTTCCAGTACTTCTGTTCTTTCTTACAATTGAGTTCAACAGATCGTCGTAACTTTCATATAGTATACTGTTTTTATTTTCGTGTTTCTAATGTCCACTACATATTAAATTTGTCTTTCTTATCGCAAAATCTATTGATGTACACCATTTCCAGTATCCGACGAAGTGCAATGCATGTGCATTAAAATCGGCCTATGAAGTACCTAATAATACATTTATGGTAGCTGTCATATCAAAAGTACGGTAGCCACCATAATTGCGGTAGCTAAAATAGGTTCAGTAGCTACAATAGGTTCAGTAGCTACAATAGGTGCAGTAGCTGCAAATGGTTCAATAGCTAAAATAGGTTCAGTAGCTACAATAGGTAAAGTAGCTACAAAAGGTTCAGTAGCTGCAAATGGTTCAATAGCTACAATTATTCAGAAGCTACAATAGGTAGAGTAGCTACGATGCGTAGTGCGTACAGTAGCTTCAGAAGGTGCCTGATTCAATGGCACAGTGGATAAACCTATTCATGAGCTGACTTGTTATCTACAATGTCTGCAGTTGATCTACATAAAAGACAGGTTGATCTACATTATACAACAAAATCTTTGACACGATCTCGCTCCAAACGCTCTCTCTCTATCTAGGGAGTAGGGGTGTTGCACTATCACTGAGTAGATACACATCAAACTCGCTTGACATTCCATTAGTGTAGCAGGTGCTCTAAAAGACTAAAGATTCCTGTCTGGAATGCAGCACGCGGCAAAGCAACTAACTGGATAGAACAATACCGTTAAATTTTGTTTTGAAGGGGATGTATAATCTGGGTAGGGCAAGTAGGAGTTCGTTTTTTTGTTTACTGAGTTGAATCTGATTTGTATGTATTCAAGTTATTGCTTTGTCAAATCTTGACCTCATCTGAGAGTAGGATATTTAATTATCAGTAAAATAAAATTTGATTTTCCTTCAATTATTTTTTTATATTTTTTTCGATGGTACATATAAAAGCTATGGTACGTAGAGCTATGGTACATACCAAACATGTAACCATTAATCAGCTTACTAACCCATAGCCCCTGACTTGCACTAACAAGATATAGGTCTGTACCACACGTCCACACATAATTCGAAATTGGAGTAAGAACATCTGGTGAACAAAATGACAGGTCAGGCGCACCGCCTTTATCTGATGAGGCCACAATTTTGACAGTTTTGCAAGTGAAGTCTCTAACTATCCGTTTTGTTTCAAGTGTAGAAGTAAATCTTCTGCCGCACTGTGCTTTTGCAATGATTAAAGTCAATATATCTAATCAATACATTAGTATGACATAATGTATTACGCAATACTATAACTAAATTCAATAATAAACTAAGCTTTTCGAATGAAGCGAGTAGATTACTTTAATACTTTTGCTTTTGTGATAGGCACAGACGAGTGTTGGCCGTTGGGCCAATTCAACTTTTCTCATTTTTTACAGTTTACATCTTCGGGATAGTCGTTTCAATACTTATCCTTTTCAATTGTCCAAGGAGAGATGTTTTTGAAAGATTGAACACAGCACAGTGCATTCAATTCTACACTCTACAGATATAAAGGAAATGAAGCGATCTCTAATGTTATTATTCGTGTTTTCCGTTCAGCAAGGAGTTGCTACAGGTAAATCCAAATCAATTATTATTGTCAAAACTTTTTTGTTCAAGTGACAGTTTTTGATAGGGTTGTGTGTAGTGTATCTATAAGAATGATGTTTATTTTCAGATTGGTTTGCTCCTGCGACTGACGGGACTTATTCTCTATCAATGAACCAATTTCTGCTGATTAAGACTACAGAAAACCGCCAGAAGGACCTTGCCATGCACTTTCCGCCACAACCGTCGGGCACTTGGCTTTTCTTCAGACTCTCTTGCTCGGATGCACTTAACAACATTTGGTCTTACGTCATTTTCGAATGCATGTCAAACATTAAGGGGCAGCACGTTTTAAGTAATATTCCTATTGAATCAACAAAAATTTGGAAAATATCCCGGTCTCAAGAACGGTTCACTATACACTGCAATGGTGTGCTAGTGTTGGACTTCAGCTTCCAGACCGATTATGCGGCTGGGTATTCCCAGTGTCACAGCGTGTGGTCACGTGACAGCACAGCAGTAAACTTTAAATGGAGCGATGAAATGTACGAGCCAGGCTACCTCATGATCAAGATCAGTGGTGAGTTGTTAAGTTCAAAGCTTTTTCTAAAGTAAATTTTTTAATTCATGAATTTTCACGATTCAGTATTTTCATTATTCATTTAGGCCAGGTCTTTGATAATCAGACAAATCCTTTAGCAAGTTCCATATGTAATGATATGATATCACTTAAAATCCAAAATCCTTTTTATCAGGAGGTGAACAGTGCCCTCAGTGCCCTTCGTTTCCAGACTCCTGGAACTCTAAACTCCAGTCCTCACCTGAACTTCCTGCTTATAATGGAGACCACGTGACTATGTCATGTGGTCAACTAAGCTATGAGCTGACTGGAGACAGCGTGGTCACTTGCATCGGAGATCAGGAATGGGAATACCAAGCTGCTCCTAATTGTATTCTTAGTCCAGGTTTAAACATTAACTTATACAATTTCCTCACAACACCATCATGTTCTGTAAATGTGGATTGGAACCCGGCCCAAGACAATTACTTTGCCGATAATAATCACTTCACCGATTCTAATCACAGATCACTTACCCTATTCTAATCACTCCAACGATTTTACTATTCTAATCACTTTTATTAATACTTATTGTATACTGATCATGGAGACCCGTCCTGAACCACCGTGCGAAGCACAAAGAGCAAGCTTCTTATTAACTGTACTGATACACAAGCTATAGTAAAATTCGATCACGTTAAAATCATTTGCAAGCTGCCCTTATATCTGCGATATTATCCTTTAAGTAACAGGTGTCACAAAAATTCCTTAACATTAGATATATAGATCTGAAGCAGAGTTTTGAAAATTTGTTAAACTCATCTGTGGTACAGCACAGTGACGGGCACAGTTAAGTAAGTAGTTTAACTTAATTACTTACAGGCACTGAAATTTTGTTCTCGCTTTCTTGTTCACGCTTTTTCTTCTTCTTTTCTCTCTTCATTTTAACTACATCCGTGTTGGTCGATTCTTTTTCAAAAAACCGTGCAGCATTTTCAAGGACTTCGGATTTCTTTGGAGGAGTCTTTGGAGTTTTTACAATTTTGGGAATCTTCTTTTTCTCTGGCTTGGGTTTTCTGTTTATTCCCATGCTGTCATCTTCATCTGATAGAAACTTGTACACACGCTTTGTCTCTTTGGGCTCCTTTTTTACTTCCGGCTTCGGTTTTGGTTCTGGTTTTGGAGTTTTTCTCTCCGGTTTCTTGACGGGAGAGTGCATCTTTCCATCAGAATCTTCGTCCGTGCTAACGATGCTTTTTACTCTGCCAGGTTTCTTTTCAATATATTTCTTAACTGGAGGAGATTTCGGCGACAATGAGGCGTCTGAATCATCATCCGAGCTAAGTAGGCCTTTTGATTTAGGCTCAGCAATACGCCGCCTTTTTTGACCAGCTGCCATAGGTTTCTTCTGAACATTTTCTATGGCCTTTTTCTCCTTTTTGATTTTTTCTTGTGCAAGAAACTCTTCAAATGCTTCTTTGCAGTCGACCAAGTTTTCCTCAGGTTCCCATGTGTCGTCCTCACTTCCATAATTTTTCCACCGAACCAAATAGTAGGATACCCCTTTCGTTTTCTTAGAACTGCAATATAACAGATAATTTATACCTTTTGCTTTTGAGAAGGCTATTATTAACAAATTAGTCGTAATTATTAAGAGTATCTAAGAAATTAATATGATAGATTCTCTTGGCAACTATATTATTTACGAACTCGCGAAAAAAACGTTTAACTTTACAGATTCTAATCCTTACCGAACTATTTTCTGGACTTCATACTCTTCTTCTTCCTCCTCTTCTTCCTCTCCTTCACCCCCATCTCCAGCTCCCGTGATTTCAACTTCTTCTGACATGCTGAACAGGAAGACAGTATAATCAGGATTCAGGATGAACTGCTGATATTTATGTAAGATTGCTATCGACACGATCTGTCGATCTAACTTAAAGAAGTTTACTGGAGCATTTATTGATACTAAACTAAGTATTTGATAACACAATATATGTGAACGTCTGAAATTGATTATAATACAACAACTCAGAGACCTCTAAACTTTAAAGATAACTTTTTCAAGATTTGACTTCTATTTATACATTACTTGTTTCGTCTGAATCAACTCCAGGAATTCAATTATTCAACAACTCAGCTCAAGATTTACGACCCTTTCATAGAAATACCTTTTTCTATTTAAAGGTCAAATTCTGTACTCTTTTGATTGTTTATCAAATTTCAATGAAGTTCAAACAAAAAGACAGTAAGACTTGTTCGTTGAAAATTCAAACCAAGAAGTTGGCCACACCAATGAAGCTGAGAATAAAACATAATATTATCCCGACTTATAGCTTTTGATTGAAAAACCTTTTTGGTCGATAATCTCTAATTGCAAATCGTTTAAAAACACATGATACAGATGAAAATAGAATTTAAATACAAATATAATGATTAAATCAAAGATATAATTTACAAGTAAAATATGCGATAAAAATAAATAACTAATTTGCAATCAACATTGTCGTCCTGCAAAGAGTCTGCTAGTCATGTCTTTTGTTCACTAGTCACTATTTCCCTACCTTGTCAAAAACACTTGGATCTACTGACTTGGTCTCAGCAGCCATTGTCTTGAAAGCCTCGACAATTTCGTCTCTACCTACCTTGCCCCCTGTTACAGACTTACTGATCAGTCCGTGTAAAACGTCTTTTAGAGAACCTATCGCCCGGGCAACATCACATTTCGCCTGGTGAGGCAAACCCTCCAGAGTTTCAGAGAATTCTGCCTCTTCCTGCTGCCTGCTTGCTTCTGCTTTTTCTTCGTACTTGCTGAGGGAATCCTCTGGGTCGGTGATATATGATATCTTTTGTTCCATGTATAGGTCTGAACATGGCTGACACTTACAAACAGAGTTTCTTAAGTGTTCATCGAAAAACAAAGCCCTTGCGAGAACAGCAAAAGTTGGAGCATCTTTCCCTTTTAATTTACAATATTCTGTTGTTCCAGTTTTCTTCCTTTTTGAGGAGGGTTCACATGAAGCAGGACTGCTGGGAGGCCGCTTTAAATCATCAGCGGGAGATTTGCAGGGAATGTCTGGTGTTCTGGTAGTTTCTGGTGCTCTATCTTGCTTAGAAGGTAGTTTCACATCGGTAGAAGGATCAAATTTTACACGGACAGACTCAATGGCTTTATCAGGACCCTGAGGATCTGATACATTTTCAGTCTGTACGGCAGGGTTTTCAATATCTACATTTTCAACCTCTGGTAAAGCATAGACACTTAAAAAAGAATGTTTACCCACACATGCCACGCATGCCATTTCCTCGTATCTCTCTGGAACAACAGTATTTAGATGGGTGGTATGAAACCAGTCCTCGCACATGAAACACTGTATCATCTCAACTGTGTCCATCTCCGGTCTCTTCTCGTCTGGATATGGTCTGGAACACTGACAATACAACCCCGCAAAGTTCTGGCTGTACTGATTGTCACTGTTTCTGGTATCAACATCAGGTTTCAGCGAACACAGCAGCTGAGGAACAGTTCCGCAGTCACACCTGAAGTTCCTTTTAGTGTAGATCTCCTCGACAGAGTGGTCCCGATGACAGTTTACAGCACATGCGTGACAGAACCCTGCTTTGATGTTGGAGGAGGTTGGAGTACAGTCTAAGCAGCTGTACACTGCCTGTCGAGGTAAATATCCCTTGTCATAGGTGCACTCAGACCCTGATACTCCTCCTATTACAGATTGAACTCGGTCCATCTCGTTGAAGTATTCTTTTAGACATATCTCATCTGATCCCATGGCTAACTTGCTGAAAAAGAAGGTTTTTAAACATAGGTTACATTGGTCCCTTCTAAAGTGAAGTAGAGATCTTAAGATGTCTTCAAATTTGGATTAGGCAGGCGTTTAACCAAGTTTTGAGACAAATTTTGACTCATACATCTAAGTCTAATGAAACAAGCATGTTTAAAAAAGTGCAATAAATAAACTGTTAAAGAAACAGCATTGATATAAAATAATTTAATTAGCAATAATATCAAAAATTGAAACTGGAGTTAAGCGAATATACACCAGCTGTCTGCTTAATCGCTAATAAAACTGGAAACTCCACCACAGGTAGAATTATTGATATATAGGTAATATCATTTGTTATTTCGACATATTCAATCATCTCTTATGTTTAAACTTCGTATTGTAAATAAAAACCAGAAAATGAAGAAATATCTGAATTATTTTCGAAGAGCTATCACATCAGCAAATCAGGAAACAATTAGGAACATACATACTCTCAAAGAGGATTACAGATGAAAAAGTAATCACTTAAAAAAGCTAGTAATACAACTTTCAACAGTGCACAACGAGATGTGACAGTGTACAACAAGACTAGAAATATCAAACACTTATAAAATATCAAGAGGAAGTCTAAAAGCCGATTAACTTCAACCAAGTTCTTATCTTAGTCTTGTGGTGGCCTGTTACCCACACAGACTTCTGGTTTACTACCGACACGGTTGGAGAGGGTTGGGTTTGGTCTTCAGGGGCTAGGACGTCTTGTAAATGTGACACAAACATCTAGGTTAAGTATTTTTAGGTCAGTAGGGAGTTTTATAATAGCTGGGTTTTGACGATTTAATCATAAATTTGCTTGCAAAATGCAGTTTTTGAAGAAAAAAATATTTGATGCTTCTTTGATAAATTAGTTGCCATGAAATATAGTATAGAGATATAGCTCAGTTGTGCTTTCACCTGAATGTTCCCAGACACTTTGCCGATTTTGGTGATAATTCCTAGTTTGGGATGTCTCATAACGTGAATCAACACTCCTTTTTGGTGTCGAGTCTTAATCAGATAGGGCAAGACAGGAACTTCTGGAGTCACTCCTGCAAAAAGAAGTTCAGCTGTTGCAAACTTCTAACTTCCTCAACTTTACCTCAAATGTTTAACCGCCAAAAAGGGGAACACAATTTTATAGAACTAAAGTGGTCAACTTTGTCTGTTGTCAACTTTGTTTGTTGCTGTTTTTAGTTTTGTCACACGTTCAATCTGCAAGTAATACTACACTACTACAGGGTTAATTAAGAGTATCTGATTCTGGATGTTATAAATGTACTTACGTCGAACTCTGAAGTTAATAAAGGGCATGATATCCCCTGTGACCATGACAGCCGTGATTCCAACAGTGTTCATGAAGGCTGGTACTGTTTTTATGCAAAGGGCGTCGGCAAACACTTCAAATCTAAGAAGAAAGAGGTTAAAAACAGGATGGATAGAACTTTTAAGTTCTTCAGTTGAGAACAATTGTTAAAGTATATTTATAGCGAGGACTCTTGTCTAAAAGACATCAGTGATCAATATAACAACACCACCTTCCCAAGAATTCCAAGCAACAAATATAGATCGGCATTTTCCCTTAAGATTCAGAAAAAAATGAATACCTAATTCTTAACTTAACAATACTGACAGTGAACCTGTTGCGTTTGATTTTGATGGTAAGCTGAAACAAGCTGTGTCTAGCAGCTCTGAAGTCGCTGTAAAACCGATGGTGATGCTTCCCATCGTAAAAGTGGGAAGTCCGCATCGTGCGGGCGTAAGGGTAAAACACGAACAAAATTGAGTGCTTTGTATTGGACAGTGCTAGACCGTACCTGGAATGACGGGGATTTACTGCTTTTGCTATGGTACTATATAGGAAAACATCATCGCAGCTCAAAAGAAGTGGTTAAAAATTATTGCATAATGTACCTGAAAAGATGAATAAAACATGAACTTCGAAATGCAAGTTGACCTGAAACAGATCGCTATAACTTTGGACAAGTGATTCGTGCCAACCACAAAACTGCATCACTCACCCTTTACCAGGAAGTGTGGGCTGATTCTCGACCCTCAACTTCAACTCATCCTCCAAATGTGTCCCACCGGGTATGGGGTAAAGAACGTCGCTGGTCAGAGGTTGAATGTACTGGCAGTAGGTGTAGATAGCTGTCGAGGGTGGGTGTGTAATGAGAAATTGAGACAAAAGCTCTGTACTGTTAAATAACGGTTCCTGTACGCGAAGGTCAATTTATATAGGAAATAGTCCTAATTAATTGGAGTTTTTGATTAAAATTGAAAAACGATTTCCTAACGAAGTTAGGCTCATGTAAACTGTGAATTTTTTACACACTCCTTCAACTCGCTTTACTTAAACAAGTACTGACAAAAAAGGAGAACCTAACAAAATAATCTTACGATCGAATTTGAAGGATTCCTCGTCATCTTCACTGACTTCAATATCACTGTAAGTCTTATGCTTGTTTAAATCTTCTTCAGCAGATATTTTCTCGGCATCTTCTTTCTTCTGGACACCAGCTATCTTAAACAACATGTCCTCATTAGATGGGAGTTCCTCTTCGGTAACGGGAATTTCTATCACAGTGTTCACTTTCTCCTCTTCCTGCTCCTTCTTTGCTTCTTCAGCTGCTCTATCTTCATCTGCCTTCTTGAGTTGAGCTACTTTCGCAGCTTTTTTCTTCTCGAGGCTGTAAAATATTGAAGTGTAACAATTTCTCTGAAAAACAGCGACTTTCTTTGTACACCGAATTCAAAAATCTGTGAACAGAAAATTATTTGTAGTAGCAGCGGGTAGTTATTTAGTCTCATAGCAGTTCTGATTTGAATGTTATTTTTCTCTGTATGACTAAGAACAGAGGCATTTGCTTACCAAGACCAATCATGCAAATTCTCCTTTTACCTGTCGAGTTTGATCATCTCTCGTTTAACCATAGCAGGAATAGTTGGTTCACCAAGTCGAGATTCTTGAATAGGCAAGACAAGTTCCTCAAACCCTTGTTTAAAAATTTTGGAGAAGGCAACTCTGGCATCTGGTTTCTTGGAGTATGGATCAGGTCGGTGAATTGATGAACTGGGAAAACGAAAGGTTGAACACGGTGTGTTAAAAAGTGTCCCAAAATAGGTTCGTTAAAAGGTAATACTAGACAAAATTAGCAAATAGAAACTAAGCTCATATCGAAATTATTATCAAGAAAACAATAAGTACATACTGGCAACAGTTGTATAGCTTGACAACGGTCCTGATGGACAAATTCCACTCACTCCAGTCGTAGCCAGCGTGTCGCAAACAATAAACTCGGAGTTTCTCCTCAAACTGGCCAATATTCTGATGTGTCACTTTTCCCACGTGCAGAGCAACATACTTCTCCATTCTGGGAATACGGTGTAACATTATGTGATATAGACATTTATATTTTGATGCCTTGATAACTCCAGTCAAGAAAAAGCAATAGATGTCCATATCCAATAAGTAGAGACCTGAGGAGAAGATTTCGAAGTTTTGGATCCATTGTAACGTAGTTTCCCGGCTCCATCTTTATAACTTTGATTCTGCCCACCGCATAGCGCACCACCTTGTTCCAATCAACTAGTTGCTGTACATTTTTCTTGATGGCGAAGCAGCACTTGAGTTCCTTCACCAACTTCTCGAATTTGACTGTCTTGTTGGTTCCCCATATGGTGTTGGCCACAACGTACCTCTCAACACCTTTGTGCTTGGACCTGTTAAGTTGTTGACTTCCGAGGTCAAAGGATAAAGTAGCTGGGAGAAAAGCCCAGAATAACAATGCTCAGATTTTTACTTAGTCAAGAGCTAGATTCATAAAAGTTTTGATAGTCAAAATTTTACCGGAGTTTACTTCGCTTTAGTTTGTCACAGCTCATATAACAAGATCTTATGACTTGGAAATAGAAATCCCAGTCCATATTGAGTGTTTGGGGGGTAAACGGGCCTGAAATTATGAGATTGGTTTGCTATCCTATATCTTGCAAACCACAAAAAATTTGCTGATAATGTCGAAAAAATGACGGAAAAGTAATTACTTAGACAACTCACCTATCCACTGTACCCAGTTGTCGCGGATGATTTGTCTGGTGCCCCGGCCGTGGAACATAGCCCAAATATGCACTCCAGCCCGTATGTAGGGAGTGATGTTAGGAAGCAATTTGATAAATTTTTTCTTCTTTACTCTCACAAAGTGCGTCATGTCTGAAGGGGAGAAGGAAGAGTGAAAAGTGAAAGTAATAGAGGGAGAGTGAGGTCTTCTATAATACAAATTTGATTTGAAAATCATGGATTTAAAAGTGGCCGATTGAAATTAGATGGCATAATCATTACAGGCAAGACCTGGTCTGTAATTGATAAGATTGGTAACCAATGCAAATGGACGTCAGAATTCTTGGGGAGGAGTCGGAAATCTTTTCTACCATGTGACATTGTTTCTCGATATCGATTTGTTGTATCTGGTGACTCATTGGTCAACCATGGTCACATGTCGCCTCACGTTGCGGCCTGTTTTCTGACTCCCCTTCAAAATTCTGACGTCCATAACCATAATCTAAGCATTACTAAAATAACAGCGTAGTTTTCTGAGTTAAGTTTTCTACAGTGCGGTACCTTCACAATATGCCAAAAGACTGTCAATTGATAACTCTTCCTCTATCTTCAGAGGGTGATTCTTTCTCTTATTCTTTTGATTTCTTGTGATTCCTTTATAGAGCTTGTTTATACCGATAGTGAACCTAAACTCCATCATTTGTGCGATTTCTTGCATTATTGCTCTTTGAATCTGTGACAATTCAGGAATCACAGAATCTTTCTACAACATTGGTATAATAGTACAGTAGTATTAGTAACCATGTTATCATCTGATATTCATGGTTTATAACACGTGATTGAGAATCATATGTATGATTTTCATGTTGATCTAAATGTTATAAATAAATCATAAAGTGTGGGTAATTTAAATAGTGTAATTTAAGTAAACCTTGATATCAACAGTGCAATTGTTTTCGGGGGCAATAAGTGTACCATCTTCTTTCATCTTGAACCCCACTAACTCTGCTTTTTTTGGATCTTTCTTCTTTGTTGTTAACGAACTAACAAAAATAGATGAAATATGCTTTGATCTATCATATCATATCAGTCGCAAAGCGCAAAGCGCGCCTCCAGCCAGAAAAGACACGTGGTTTTCAGATTCCTTGTAATTTCAAGTTGAAAATTTTTATTTTTCGGCTATAGGTGTGATGATTTTTTCGGATTCAAAACTATAAAATTCGGATTTCTCATCAAATTTTACGTCAAAATACTGGTCTAACTTTTCTCCTAGTTCACATTCGAAAATTTCCATTTTGGGGCCTCATAAGGGGTCACGTTAAGGGTAACGTGAGGATTTTGGATTAAACTATCAAATTCGGATTCCTCGTCAAATTTACGTCAAAATACTGGTCTA
>JH153487.1:91067-102046 GCA_000226015.1 Mnemiopsis leidyi | reverse complement strand
TTTTCACTGATTTAGTATAAAAAATTTCAAAAATACTGCAAATTAAAAGTCCCAAAAATCAATTTTTTTTAAACATTAAGTGGGGGGGGGTTTCCAACTGTGATGATGTCATTATGGTAATTTACCTCTGACATTTAGGGGGGGGTTGTTATGATGACGAATGATGATGGTTAGGGGAGGGGGGTAAAAATTACGGACTTTCGTCTGACTTTCTTAAATTTCTCCTTTGAGTGAACAACTTTCCTCAGCATCATCTTCGTCTAACTTTCTTCAATTTCTCCTATGAGTAAAGAACTTTTCTCAGCATCTTCTTCGTCTAACTTTCTTCAATTTCTCCTTTGAGTAAAGAACTTTCCTCAGAACAACGAGGAGAATCAGATGTTGAAAGAAAAATTGCGGGAGGTCGAGGAAAACGCCCTCAAAGCTGCTTCTAAAGCTGAAGTCGGGTTAGTTGTTCTGGCTCATTTACTGGTCCAGGCTCAAGCTGGCTTGAAGGCAATTTGTCTGATTGTTTCTATATAATAGCTGTTAAAAGTTTATAGTCCTCCACGAATAATATATGTGTGTTACATAAATTAAGCGGGCTCTGTTATAAATGTTCACTTTAATTCTGTCATAATTCTAAAGATCCGGACGGCCTTGAGCACTATTCAATTAAGTAATGACCATAAACGACGCTAATTTTTCTGAAACTGTTGAACTTAATTGTCACCTAATTTGTTTGAAATATTTCCTTATGTGATGACAACTTATGTTATGGGCTGTTTAATTATCATCTCGCATTTTAGTTAGCTTTAGTTTATAACCTTACTTTAACATCCTTTATGGGTTAAAAGCCCGAGTTATACTTTTGAAGGTAAGTAGTCACAACAAATCAAAATTAATTATCGTTCAAATTTGATAAATGAACAATTCGTCTGAGATACAGTGCTCAACAGGAAGTCATAGAAGCACGTAGCTTACTTTGTTGCTGTGATCTTGGCAATTGTAACCATCAGTTTGGTGTCGGCTGTACAAATCTAATTATATTTGCAGACGATCCCGTTGTATTTCCTTCGTATGTGTACAGACGTTCCGTGTACATGTGGTTACTTCCTGTATTGTAATGTTCAGAACTAAGACAATAACCTGTAGAGATCAGTACAGTTAGTCAAATATATGAGAAGTGGAAACTAACTAACTTCAATAGATGTTGCTATCTCAATATTCAGTTAGTCAAAAGTATCGCTAAATAAACGGACCCCTTAACCATAATTTACCATCGCAGTGCATCAGAAGCGTACCGTTTAAAACAAGAATTAGACAGTGCGCGGGAGCGCGAGAAAGACGCTAGAGGCAGACTTATGGAGATTACACAACAAAGTGTTCTACATGATAAGGCTGATATCTTATCTTACATCGGCAAAGAGGAATCTCTTTCTACGGATAAGCAGAGTGATGAACTTGTACAGAAGTTCGAGAGTGCAAGGTGATTTGTAGTTTTTCTATCGATCAAAAAATACTGTTCTTGCATACTTTTAATGCTATTTCATCCTTGATTATCATGTTAAACACATAAATATTACCAATTAAACAAGAATTGCGCCCGTTTTGTTAGGTCTAAGGCGGACGCTTTATATTTCCATCCTCATAGTGAGAAATAAGTACATTAAACAAAGCGTTCGAGATTCGCATATGATGTTAGATATACTAAAAATCGCATAAATATAAAGAACATACACCAGTGATTCAAAAGGAATCTGGATTACTTCTAATATTTTTCATCCTGCTTCCGGGGTGAGGTCGGTTATATCATCAAAATAATCATCAAAAAAGTTATTTGGAACGCATATACCGTAATGATCAAAGATCTTTAATTTTTCCTCAGGTATTAACTTGCCGTTTGGCACCTGATGGCAAGATAATAATAATTTGTTATTGTTGCGGTCTTAAAGCTGACATCAGGCTCTATACATAATTTTTACCGCGTCAAAAAATCAATCACAGCTAAAGATATCAGACGTCAAAGTTTTCAGTGTTGTGGAATGTTGATTGCACGATAATTCAGGAGTGAAAATCGCCATGGAAACGCGCGCATCTTAGCGCGCGTTTTCAGACTGCATTATGTGAAGCAATTATGCACCTCTAAAAAGCAATTATGCACCTCTAAAAAAGCGGACCGCTTTTATGAACGCCGACCTTTCAATCGCAATAATCAACTATGATTTTATCCAATGAACTTTGTACCGTTCTAAATCGATTAGCTAGACATGAATCTACCCTTTGATGCAAAAATCTGCGCAGATTTAACTGCCAGGGCTGTGATTCAGCAAACCCGGCTAACCCTACCCCCTCTCACAACCACCACTTTAAACCATTCCTTTGCTTTTTTGCCTTCGGCAAAAAAGCATGAGGATGGAAAAAATTCGCATCCTGCTCCACCATCTTTCTGTCGCCAACACAAACTGTAAATGAACTCCCGAAGTTTCTCATAGTTTGCAATGTCCATGACCGTTACGACGTGACGGAATATGCAGAACACAATTTTGCAAAACACATCACGCTGCAATACGCAGAAACCTGCCAATTTGATTAAAGAAGGTGTGTGAAATGCCGCTAGTTGGCTCGACGCCAAGTTTAAGTTATTGTCAATCTCACCCTCAAATCTGTGTTGTATAATTCTAGCTTGAGCACTCTTGCCAAGGTGCGGCAGTGAACTTTCATAAATGTCGAAAATAAATGTTTATCTGTTTAAACTGTAGGGTGTTAATAAATTCCAGGGATGATATCTTATTAATAGGATGAACTTATCCCAAACAAGACTTATATTTGTATTTGTTACACCTGTACCCAGGCTTTTACAGTTATACTGAAGGGGCTCCTTGAAGATTCTAGATCTTTTAACGGAGACCCTCCTCTTAAACCCTAAATCACGGTTTTCCGGTTATTCGCCTGTGTCGACCGAGGAAGATTGCATAGGCAAATGCCCTTAGCGCACTCCTCTTGGATTGGCGAATCTGGGAATCGAACCCCCGATCTCCTGCATAGAAAGTCGGGGTGGATACCACTACACCACAAATCCATTTTAACTTCATATCAGTCATCGTAGAACCAGAAGTTTATACACACATTTCACTAATTAATTTGAACATGATTGATGTATATGCAGTTGCATTATAGTTAAGTCTGACTGAACATGATTGACCATTCAATAAACACAGTTGAATAATAGTATCTAGGCAATTTCCTGAAACGTACGTAATCCCTGCGACGGAAGAAATCACAAATTCCCTTTGACTAATTAGACATTTCTTCAACTTATTTAATGGACGTGTAAATAAGCTCTTCTGGAGGATCCAAACAATAATTACGCCCGTTATTCCCGACAAGCGGGCGTTATATTTCCACCCAGCCATTTCAATTTTGGCAATTGGACACACCTACCGCTAACTATAGCTGAGCTTGCGCTGCACTTGCAACTTGTGGGACTGACAGTGACATAAATCAAAACGACGGCTTTGACGATTCATTTTCTCCCGTGCTAATGCATGTCGTTGACTCTCATGGAACGCGCGAAGATACGGCCATGTTCAGAATCTTCCTAATTTCGCGCTTTATTTGGTCACGTGGTATGCGCGTATGCAATGCATGCATGTAATATATACATAAATATTGATCGCTCACGTACTCTATGCTATGGTACGCCTGGATTGATAGCTATCAATTTAATTATCGAATAGGATGATTTGCTATAATCTATATCGATCAAATTAATGGATTGATCACGCAACGAATGAATCCATTACAACAATCCATCTCTGCGTAAAGTATGTGACGACGTGACGTCGTTCGTTGATTATCATTGACAAACCCCGCGTTTTTGTTTTTGATGCAGTGCACGCAGCTAGCATCGTAAAACAATAACTTAAACATGACTACCTCTAATCACATAACTAAAACCACGATCCCGCAGATTGGAGGAGTTACCTTTAATCACATAACTAAAACCACGATCCCGCAGATTGGAGGAGTTACCTTTAATCACATAACTAAAACCACGATCCCGCAGATTGGAGGAGTTACCTCTAATCACATAACTAAAACCACGATCCCGCAGATTGGAGGAGTTGAAGGCTAACGAGGAGTTTAAGAACCAGCTCAACTGTGTCCGCACTACTTTGGACGTGAGATAAGATTCGTACTTGCTTGTATTATGTATAGTTTAATCACTTGATTATCGAAACAGATGTTTTAGGTAAGTTTGACGATGAAATTTATGGGAATACAAGTAGTTTTGCATGCATTTAAAGACTAAGCTGATATTCCGCAGGAGTTTAAGACGATGAACGGAGAGGGTACTCCTGTTGAAGAACCTATTGAGTATGTTGACGAGGACAAATACCAGACTCTTCGGCGGGTATGTTACAATCTTATCTACTTCCATACTCTTATATGACATGTAAAAGTCTTAAAAGTTATTCGATAGATACCAAATTGATGGACACCAACTTAAACTCGATAATTTCAGATCACAGCCGGCGAGACAAGATCTCGGATCGCATTCTTCCACTCTCTCTGACACCTAAACCGTGTGGATTTGTTTTGTATTGTACGCTCTAAAATCGTACCTAGACCACAAGCAATCCTCTAGCTGGTCCTTTACAGCCGTCACTTACAGACCTGTTCGTTGATAACATACAATAACATACAATAACTAAGAGAGCGATGTGGAATGTAAGATTCGATAGAGGACTAACTAGGGTTTAGTGCTCCTTCAGAGTGACGTTACTTTTAACCTTAATTTATGTTTTTATCTTTCCTGTTGCAGGCGTGTGTTTCCTAGAGTGTGTTTGTTTCTGTGTGGTAGATATTTCCGCTTTTTCTAAAGACTTCCGGTGTAACACAACGAGTAAATACTCGGTGTAAATTGAGCCCTTAAGATACAATAGAACATGTAGCTATTTCTCTATGATACCAATATTCTTGCAAATACACCGGAAGTTTTTATGTGAATGTAATCTCAGGTAAATAGAGGAATGTTTTCACAGTTTTTGAAGTTCAACAAGGGAAATATTGATTTTGATGTTCTAGGAAGAATTTCTTAAACCACTGCAACAATTGACGAAAGTGCACAGATTTGGATTCATATTGGTAACATAGACAGGCGGTTTCACTCGCTAGTTGGAATGGGTTTCATAAGTTATAAATGATTTTCGTATCATTCAATTTTAACACTAATAGTCGTAAGATTCCAAAACGAAATAATGGGATTTCATGCTCTCAAGTTTTGAACTGTTTTCTAATTTGACACCGTTTTATTTTCTTAATTATTTGAATCAAACTATTTTTAATTACGTGGTATGTCAAGATGGAATTTTAAGTGGGATCAGTTTTATAACATTTGAGTCTCTAAATAGATAAGTCGAACATGAGTTTCAACATAACAATGCAAGGTTAATTTGAAGAACAGTAAGATTGGCCAACAATGCAGCGAGGAATGAAGTGTAACAGAAAAATTATACACCGGGGTTTTCATTTAAAAATTTATATATGCCTCAGTATTTATAAATAGCATGCGCTGAATTTGACACAAAAATATTTTTGGTATAGTATATACATGTTTTTCAAAGAATTGCTGATACTGATAAACATTTCCCAAGCAATTGTTACCACACTTTCATTGCTTTGTTTCAAAATACTGTTTCAATTACTCTCTTTGTCCTTGTTAAAATGTTCTAATTAAAATCACCAAATCAAAACTATCAACAATAAACGTTCGCGATATCACTCAATTTTTAAGAATCTTCAAGGCAAGGGGTATAAGTGAAATCTTCACAATTATTTTTGGTTCCTGCTCATGCGTTCTAAAATTTTGATTTGTAACTTGGTTTGTGCGCTGGAAAGCCTGAAGCTCAACTTTGCAGATTGCAGAATCATCAACATCCAAAAATAGAAGTCACTATCGAGCACGATAAGTATAACTGCTAGATACTAAAAACGTCTCACGATCACGGAAGGGCAGCTAGCCAAATCTACGTAATTACAATACAGGCAAATTTACATTTAGATTTCATCATGTTCAGGTTGCTCCACGGGGGGTGGAGTAGAGTTTTTGTTGAGGTCGCTAATTGAGAAGCTGGTCAGAGCGTTGTCTTTCTGGCTGGCTACCACACTCCCTCTTTGTTCTCTGGCCAAGGTTTCTTCCCCCGGGGCACTTGGTTCTGTTGGTAGTTGCAGTTAAATGATTTGTAAAGATTTGATTGATACACTGCAAGTGTAGCTTCATCATTGATCACATAAATGGAATTATTGGCCAAATTGAGTCATGTTGAAGTTTAAAAAACTATAGTTGTGAAGCATTATTTTCCCTGCTTGTACATTGTAGTACAGATACTATTACTGGCAAAACTGTACACTTTCTCACCAAGCTTTTCGATGATAAAGTTTCCTGTTTTCTCGAAGAACTGTTCGTTGCTGACAACAATCTTGGGCATGCTGGAGCGTTTCTTCCTGTACCTAGTTCTGTACCAGATCCACAACACTACAATTACGGTCCCTATGACAACACCTCCACAAATGGCTAGCACTTTCCAGAGTGTGTCCATATCTGAAATTACAGGATTTCAGTTCGAATTTACTTGGATTTGGCGTAGTACTAGTAATTTTTGTTTTTACGCATAGATTTCAATCAAACTCAGAACTTCAGACGGTTGATCAAGTGAATAAAATCAAAGTTCAGTACTCATAGTTACCAACCGATATTCAGCTTTCTCTTAGAGCTAGACTCCTGTTTGGAAGCATCAGAATCAACATTTGCATCCGTCTTGCTATCTTCTTCTCGTTCATCGGTAGAGGAGGAGTCTTTACTGGAATCTGTGACAGGGTTCTTTGTCACTATCGGGACATGCTGAGAGTCTGGGAAATTGGTTGGATCCTGCGTTAACTCTAGTATACTTATAGTAGCATAGCATCAAGCATGGTGTTTTTAAACTTGAAGCGAACCAGGTGAAATAATTTGAGGCTAACATTTGAAGATTCTAAAGAAAAACGACGTCAGAATTCTTTGGGATGAGTCAGAATTCTTTAACCATCATGTGACAGCGATCGACCAATGAGAAAGCAGATTCCACCAATCAATTTTGGGAAACACTGTCTACTACACGTGATAGACAAGATTTCTGACTTCTCAACAACTGAACAAGAATTGCATTGTAACGTCCATAGCACTGTATATATTAGCGTATTAATAAGTATTCATACCTGTATCATCTGCAGACGTGTCGCAGTTTACTCCGCTCCAGCCTTCCAGACATATTTTTTCTCCCGTCGAACTATTGCACGTGTAATGTCCTTCTGAACTGGTACGTGGCACGCACATTTCTTCGCACGTGCCGTAATAGTTTGCACCACAATTTGCCTGGATTTGAAGTTTTGCTTTAGAACTATTCAAAATATGTATGATGGTGACAACACTTCAACTTATCTTTAACATTAAACTTCAACTTCAAGAAATACAATGATTACACTCGACCTAAAAAACAATCCTGGGATCGGAATTATCGAGGCTAAGAGAAAGCTCAGTGCATCACATTTATAACTAAACTTACATTGTAACTAAATGTAAGAGAAGCACTCCCGCTCAGCAAAGTAACTTTGTCACTGAACTTATCACTTTGATCGTAAGTGAACCGGGCCATCTCATACTCGTTGTTGGGATAGTTCTTTTCCACTCCAGTAACAACTAGAGTAAACTTGAGACGGACCTGAAACCGTGCACCAGTTAAAGTTAAACTTTCTACCGTGAACAACATAGGACGTTTCATTCTCCTAATGCAATACACTGGTTTCACATTCAGAATACTTTTAAACTTTTCGAAATAAAACGACTTTTAAAATGTTGGGTAATTTCTCAAGACTGGGACCTGGGTGATAAATTTTGTCCATCCGGCATTGCTGATAATGAACTTGAAGCATTGGTCATGATATAATTATAACTGCGAAATCAAAATATTCTTGCACCTTTCCAGCGAAGTTGATAAGCAATGGATTGCTCCACTGCGTGCCCAAAGTAGAAGAAAAACTCTCCACATCTCCAATATCGTCGTTAGAGTGGATCTGTTTCACCTCTTCGAGTGTTGTTTCATCTTGACCTACTCTTACTCTGAAAGTATATTCAAGTTCACGGATGAACGGTTAACACTACAACACTTACCCGCTTACCGCTGATAACCTGATAATATTTGACTACTTTGTGGAACATTTTGATCCAGGTATAACTACGTGTACTTCCCTTGAAGCTGAAGTGTAAGTGAAGCTATATAAGTTCGACCGACGAACTTTTTGCTGAAAGAAGAAATCCACAACTTCTCGACAAAATTTTATGGACAAATTAGTTTACTTTTTTCTTTCACTTTAGAATTTAGCACATAAATGAACTATACGATTTTTGCTAAAATGCTAAATCAGTCATAACACTATGCCAAATTAACAATGAAATGCCGTGCGAAAATAATTTATGAAATTTAAAATTTATGATCAAACTAATTCACTGACTTCGGATAATTTTTTTAACAAGCTTCAAATTTCACCAAACATATAATCAAATCTTAAAGTTAAAGCAAAATTAAGGAATCAAGCAAAAAATCGTTCCGCATTTTTGTTGCTTTCTAAAATTTGGTGAAGTCATGAAGTTTTAAACTATTTCAACACTGCAAATAAAATACATTTATTTCAGTATGATTATGATGTTGAACATAGGAACGTGATTACCAATTAACAACTTGTGTCCCTTGTCCGAGTCTACTCGCAGAGAAAACAAGAAATTTTGAACAATCAGATACTTTCTGAAATTGTCATACAGTTGGAGCTGCTCGAAAACACGATGAGAATTTAACATGATTAAATTTTCATCGACTACTAGAAGGTTCCAAATTGAGCGAGCAATGCAATAAGCACGTGATGGTGCACATGAACCTGAAAGACAGTGTAAACGCTTTTTTAAGTTGGAAACTATCACTTATGTGAGAAACCGAAAATGCGTGAAGGTTCATGACACCATTGAAAAATAGATGTTTTACGTTTCTTTCCAGGAAACTCACAGCAGCCACGTAGAAAACCGAGAGAAAGGAATACCACCTTTTGAACACTTTAAGTTCAATAGATGAGGGAGGAAGAGTTACCAGGTCAACCTTTGTTTTCTTCTGGAATAATTTGTAGTTCCGTAAAATGGGGATGTAGATGTTTTTAACCAGATCTGATGCTATCAGGAAGCAGGCTACGAAACTGGCAATACTTCTTGAAGCCATTCGCGTTTTTAGTCCCATCCAAAACGCGACAGGGTTTACAATCGCTGTTGTTATCAAGTTGAAGGTAAATGATCCAAGTTTAGGTAAATGATCCAAGTTGAAGGTAAATGATCCAAAAACACATAGTTCAGAGCCGGCTCTGTCGGCAGAACTTAATTCATTTTAGATTAATCTGAGGATCTGTTGCCTTCAGAAATAAATTGCTGATGATCAACGAAAATCGTAATCGATGATCGCTTGTTAAATCATTCAAGTGACAAAATAAATTTAATTCTGAAATATTAATACTATTTCATGGTGATACACTGATACTATTTCAATTAGAACTCTTCTTTCTTACTTTACAATTACATTATTCTAACAAATAAATTGTTCCGTTCGATAATTAGTTGGTTGTTCCATGTTCATAATATATAAATAGTTGGCCGATTGGATTATAGGGCTAGTGCAGCATGCAGACTGTCGACAAGTTTCCCTAACGTAACTGAGGGAAGTCACGTGACCAGCTGATTGAGGCGGCTGGTCACGTGATCAATGACGTCACTTAGGATTAACTTTAAGGGGCTGTGAGTCGCATGACTTGCTAAATGGTGTAATAAGTATATAATTCAGTAATTGGGTGTTTAATTAACAAGCAGGGCACACTTGCAAGCACACGCTGTATGGTTCTCATACACCTTGATGGGCAATAACCCACCGTCCCACCGACGCGCATAGCCCGTTAAGATTAAGAAGGCGGTCTTCTACTTCGGTAACCGGACTATATGAAGACTGGACTAAATGAAGACAAGACTATATGAAGATCCTTTTAGGGTTAGGATTAGGGTTAGGGTTAGGGTTAGGGTCAGACACGATCAATCGACACCATATAGCTTGTCTTCATATAGTCCTGTCTTCATATAGTCCGGAAATCTTCTATTTCTAGATCAGTAAAATGATTGTACTGCGGCCGTGCTCTATAATATTGCGGTAGACAAATTCGAAATTAACAAAATAGCAGCCGCCAAGTCACAAGTAAATGTGTGGTCAGTGATACCAAGAATACTTATACTTTTAGACAAAGTAGTACTTAGTCTAAAAGTACCACGTCAAATTTCAAAAATATTCACTGGTTTTAGTGTTAACATGAACAGAACTAATCAGATTAGTCGTGAAATATACTACTGCTGGTGGAAGCAGGGAACTACATACTTATACATGAAAATTCTTATTCGCTCTCGTTCATTAAGAACTTTTTAAGAGGATGAAAATAGCTCCTGAAAGTTTCAAGTTTACTTACAAAGTGAAGAGTGTGATAGTGAAGGTATTGACACACTGTCCAGCACAGACCTCACCCTCTAGCGACTGTGATATAGGATTGTTGTACGACTGGATGTGTAGGGACACCGTTCCGTCGCCCGCCACCTAAAAGTAAAAGTAAACAGTAACAGTAAAAGTAAAAGTTTACAGTAACAGTAAAAGTAACAGTAAACAGTTACAGTAAAGTCTCAAACATAGCCTTGTTGGAGATTTGCTCGAACGGCTCTCTATCACTTTGTCAGGCAATCTAAGTCTAATGACTGGTGCAAGTGATCATGCCAGTAGTGCGTATACTACTGCAGGAGAACAGTATTACGGAGATACTTAAAGAATTAAACCAGCTCTGCACCTGCTGGAGGATCAGTGTGATGAGGTAGATAACACCAATATCATGAA
>JH153487.1:66593-90235 GCA_000226015.1 Mnemiopsis leidyi | reverse complement strand
GTAACAAGTAAATTGACAGTAAACAGTAACAGTAAAATTGACAGTAAACAGTAACAGTAAAAGTAACAGTAAACAGTAACAGTAAAGTCTTAAACATAGTCTTGTTGGAGATTTGCTTGAACGGCTCTTTATCACTTTGTCAGGCAATCTAAGTCTAATGAATGGTGCAAGGGATCGAGCCAGTATTGTGTATAGTGTATACTACTGGAGAACAGTATAATGAAGATACTTGAAGAATTAAACCAGCTCTGCACCTGCTGGAGGATCAGTGTGATGAGGTAGATAACACCAATATCATGAAGACAGAGTAGTCCCATACAGAGCAGGTGCCGGCATTCACGAAACAAAAAGTCCAGACATTTTAACTTAGTGGTCGAGCAGACACATAGTCATGACTCCTGCCCGTGCTCACTTGAATTAGATTTAATCAAATATTGGATATTTTCCACATGCAAAGCTGCACAGTTCGATCCAATAAAGGTGTTCTTCATAGATCACGAGACCAGATTAGACCAATAAAACAGCTCAGTTTGGACCAGATACCGGTTAAGGTCACCAGGGGGCCGTTAGACTGAAAAGCAATTTACCAAGAGACCTGACATCACTGATAGCAAGGTGGGTATTTAAGTGCTTTTAGCATTACACAAGCTTGCCAAAAAAGTCACCTCAGCAAGGCCATGTGAGCTGAACACGGAAGCGATAGCTCAGTATTTGATACAAGGATCCTTAGGAAGTATTGATAAAGACATGTGCTTGTAGAAGGGGTTCCCGCACTATATAGCTAAAAAACTATTTAGCTAAACGCACTTTATAGCCTAACCCTAACCCTAACCCTAACCCTAACCCTAACCCTAACCCTAACCCTAACCCTAACCCTAACCCTAACCCTAACCCTAAGTTAAGTTTTAGCTATATAGTGTTTTAGCTAAATGGTGCGGCTACCTGTAGAAGGTTATAGTAACTCGAAGAAGGGGCGAATCTAAATCATTCGCTAGTACCTAAGTCATGGGTTAGCATGTTATTTCAAATGCTCCAGATTCTTTCTAGAATTACACTTGTCTTTGCTCTTTGTATTTGTAAGTTAAGTTTTAATCGGTTACAAAGCGAGAACATAACATTCAGATTAAAAAACTCCCAAAATGCAGTTTATATACAATTGATAATCCATATCAATTCATATTAAAGCTAAACAATAAAACAAGTATAAAACTGGTTCGGAGGCATAACCGAGTATATTAATTCAGGATGATAAATCATCGAATGTCAGCTATACTTAAACAAACAAAGTACACACCTAACAGAAATAGAACCTTCTTAACCTAACATTTACATACAGCGGCCGGTTGTCCAAATTAAAACAATTATCATGTCAACTATTATCTAAAACCGTCCATCTGAAAGTGAATATACCCTAGAACAAGAACGACACTCCTAACATTAAGAAAGAGATAAGTTGTCGAGAAGAGATTTAACAGGTTTGTCCTCGTAACAGATCTCGTATACACTTCTAAACAGGGGGTAAGAGGATGTGATACCCTTGCTCTGTAGCACGTGATATACCTGGAATTGTCATGGAGTTACCCTTCTGCTTTTGAGATGGTTATAGGATTTCTATATATAGTGCAATAATTTTAATAACAGGCGTTTCAGTAACAAACAATTCAATCGACAATTCATATTAAATTTTCAAGAACTAGGGACAAAAACCTCTTTAGCTGTCATAGGACCCTGAAGTTTCTGTCCTCCTAATAGCTCTGCCTCCAAAGCTTCGAGCGATTTCCCCGATTTTACAAAAGCCTCTGAAACTTTTCTGTTTCTACCACCGTAACACCTGCAGGAACCAGAAAATGTCACACTCTTTACAGCGAAATTAAGAGTTTTCATTTTTGTAAATGTTTAATTTAAGAGGGGGCAGTTCTCCCAACTGATTTTTTGACCCGTGTGGTCGAATTCTAAGTACTAATATTACCAAGTGGGCCATTTTAACCACGAAAATTAGGAATTTTTCCTTACCTCCATTCTCCAAATAACACAATAGGACATAGGTGGTTACTGGTTAATGGTTATGCAGGTATAATTGGGCTGGAGTGATCACGTGGTTAAATCACCTAACTGTAACGCCCTGACTGTGACTCACGTGGTGATGAGATCCGCTACTCCACAACTCTCAAAGAAGGTGGACTCCTTGCTGTTCTCGCTAAACAGCTTACAGAACATCTTCATCTCGTTTAGTCCGATTCTAATTATTGCTGCTTTTGTGTTACCGCCTGACGAAGAGAAAAGTTGATTTAGTCATTTTTGTAAAACATTGAAAATTTTGATGTGCAGGTTTTTCAAGTTCGTTCGTCAAACTTTTGAAAATATAAAGTTATCTGAAATGCGAAAATAGAAAACCACATCTGTTTTCTAGCTTTAGATAAAAAGGAATTAGTATCTCATTCCGGATTAGTTGTAATAACATACAATTGAAAGTTTCTAGCAAAAAACTCATAACACAACAGATCCAATAAGGTGTAACTCACCCAGTCCTAACCCGTCTATAAAGCCAGCAGCTACGGCTACAATATTCTTCAGAGCTCCACATAGTTCAACTGTATCCTTATCTGAAGTTAGGTGTGGTAGATTTATACAGTCATCCCCCGATTTGCCGGGCCCCGATTTACCGGGCCTCATTCCTTTCCCCCGAAATTTATTTTATTTCCAAGGCAACTGTTAAATTTTGTTGTCAAAACTATGTAATACAGTCGGACTAACACTTTTTACTTATTTAAATTGTTCCAACGACAAAAAGACGGTATATAGACATTTAAGACGGTATGTAGACTTACAAGAGACAATTTAGACCCAATTACGGCCTCAAATGGCACTCCCCAGATTTACCGATTATCAAACAAGTAAGCCTCAATCAGTCAACATGCATTGTTTTATCTTACTTCGACGTTTTATCAAAATTTGAACATACGTAAGAAATAAAACTGTAAAGCTTTATCAAAATTGGTTCCGAATAAAATGTAATTACAATATCAAATAAGATTTAGAATTAGGATGTACTGTGGCTCATTGCATATGAGAGTTCAATGTCTTAATCGTCCGCCCAAGATCCTAAATAGATGATTAATCTATCATCTAGAAAACCCAGAATTAAACTTTAATATCCTTATTTCAAAATGTACGACCTTCCACCACAGTTGCCATGGTACTCAAAAGTAGTCGTGATCCCGTCCTTGTGTTCAAGGGCACCATAGATCTTGTTCGAGGAAGGTCGGCATTCGGTTTCGACCTGGGGGATCTGGGGGATCTGGCTTGAGAATTATCCAGACTAATTGACCTTGTCCGGGAAATATCGATACTTCTGTTCGAGAGAGTCTGTGAATAAAGGGAAGAACGAGATTGTATTTGGGCGTATGTTCCGTTGCTACACAAAAGAGCACGTGATCTTTTCCTTTCGCTCTCCACCCGAGTCAACGTTCCTTTCATTCCACAGGTGAACACTCCCAGAAAGAAAGAACCGAATGAGGGGTAGAAGTATATAAAAAGTAGGGTAGAAAAAGTCGCGTCTACAGAGATTACATAGTTGACAAATCTCAGAAATATTGGGTATCCGGAGCTGTTGAAGACAGTCCCGTAGATAACACTAGGGACCCAGGTCAGGATGGCGAGAAGGGAAAGTGACATGATCATGGAAATCTTTGCTTTGTTGACGGTGGTTGCCTTCCTGGCGACAATGATAAAGAGTCCCGTGTTGGCTGCCACACTCAGTACTAAAGGTAATCCCACGTAAAAGATGAAACACAACTTGTTAAATTTCACCCAAAATACTGCCGCGTTGTCATCGTGTATAGTGCACCTGAAATTTAGGATAAACTACTGACTTGATCTGTTATGCATGAAGTTTCTGTTTGAATTTCTGTGCTGTTATCCACTTTAGACAAATTAACTTGAAAACTAAGGATGAAAGTTCAAAAATAATAGAAGCACAGACTAATGGACTATACTTAGACTTGTAATTACAAAAATAAAAACTTCGAATAGTAATTAAAATGTTCTAACCTGTTCAAGTTTGGATCAAAAGTAAAAGGTCTGTGGAGGACATAGTTAACAACAATTGGCCCGAGGGAGAGAGTCCACATGAAAAACGTGACAATACTTCCAACCCAGACATTCAACTCCATGTAGATAGATCTCAGAGGGAAAGAGCACCTCAACAACTTGTTAACCGAGAGGAGCGTGAGAGACAGGAGGTGGATGATACACAGCATGCTACTCAGACTTGCTGTCAAGCAGCAGAATCCATCCCCAAACAGCCATCTGTTTGAAAAGTTGGTGATTGCTGAGGGGACAACTATAAAGATAATGTAGAGAACGTCCGAGACGGACATGTTGCTGATGAACCACTTGGAAGTGGTGTCGATCTTGAAACGAGATATGTGTATAGCGATGAGAATGAGAATGTTCCCAGCTCCGCCAAGGAAGACGGTAAGTAAGCTCCATAGTCCAAGCAATACTCGCTCTTTATCGCCGATAGTTGGGTTTGTCGTGGTTGAGTCGTTAAGGGATGTAGTAATGTTGTTCGTTACCGTGATGTTGTTTGATATCGTTATGTTGTTTGATATCGTTATGTTGAAAATATCAGCCATTGAGCTGAGGATCGCAAATATTTTTATAGCACAAAATGCAGGAAATATATTGAAATCGTGTACATCTGATATATCTAAATATATCGATATCGTGTAAAAGTTGATTTTGTAAATTGTACAAGAAATTTTAACTGATCAAAAAGGAATTTCCGAGAAAAAATCAATGGATCGTACATTGGTAACAATTCATACAGGAAAAGGCTCCACTCGCAAAACACAATAAGGTATAATGTAGCGTAGTATCCAAGTTGCCAAGGCAAAAGAATGATCTCAAATCTTAACTTTAATAATCAAGCCTATCTTGACACTGATACAAATTTGTCACATGAACACCAGAATATAACCGGCTTTGATAGCGAAGCCGCGAGTTCGCAGTCAGCTTAAACAGCGGTTAAATTGAAACTGCAAAGGAACAATAGAGTATAAGCCATGGCTCGCGTACGTTACTCGCACAACAACATAGTAGGATAGAAGTTAAGCTAGTTATCCTTGCACTTTACAGTAACACTTCTTATAATGGGGAGAAGCAGGGATCCCATGATGCTACAGGATGATTATATAGTTGTCGTGATATGAATTAAACAAACATAATTGCGACGTTTATAGATTAACGTGAAGGCGGTTGTAAGCAAGGCGTGCGAATATTGATGAGTTGCTCCAATTTCAAGGTACGTCATCACAATTATATTAGATTTGGTCATTGTGGTCTTTCTTCGAGTAGAGCTAATGACTAAAATTTGTTTTAAGAGTCAGGAATTCTGAATTCATAAGAACAATGAGTCAACAATTCGAGCAATTAGATTAGAGAAAACTTGTCGTAAGATGGAGTCGATTAAGTTTACTACCGGATCAGCGTTCAAATCACATATCACTGCACACTGCACGTGAAACCTCATGTTCAGTAAATCTATCTCTGCTGTGCCAAGTCTAATTACTAAGCTCATGTTTTTATCATAAGATTGAGAGTTTAACAAGTTAGATGGTGAATTAATAAAAATATAGATGACGTCTATATGGAGTATATGCTTCTGCGAATGCAAAAGCAAAATTAGAAAAGCGGCAAAACTAAAAAACTTCGCTTTCTTCAACTCGGAGCGGCCGAAAGGTGCCAAAAAGTCGGAACTTCTATAGATAACATGTTCCAGAATACTTGATAGGTACCTACTGACTATTTCATAATTAGCAAACTATCGCGCCTGGCCGGTTCAACCAAACTGAGCCACCTATCAGCAATACAGCTTTAGCGGCCTACAATAATGTCATATCCCCCATTAGAAAATTGCAGCTGTGACGTGTTGGACAATTTAAGTAGAGCGCGGCTAGAAGTAGAGACATCAACAAATTCCTACTTGGAACGGTGTCTAAGACTTTTATCTTAATTAATCTAGTTCAAGGCGGGCACCTATGACGAACTTGGATAGTCAAAATGTAGCGTCAGCTTGATTTCGGTGCGAATAATCAAAGTTTTGCAGTACATTTCATCGGTTTGACGGACATATTCGAACCGTTCAAAGAAACACGGAAAGTGAAAACATCTAAATGTCTGCACTTATCGTTTAACAAATACTGACAGCAAATTTAAAAAAATACATTCAGAAGAACTGGGTTGGATTTATCGAGCCGATTGCTCCAGAAGTAAACAGACAAAACAACAAATACCCGCAGTCAAAACTTCAGTCATAATTACATCACTTCCTTCTATGTACAAGCATGTTGAGCTTCCAGGGCCACCATTAGACCCAGCACTCATTACACAAACAAAGGAAAGTCGGTCGAAATAGCGTGTAAAGTGATCGGGACTTCACGATGTAAAGGGAGGCTGAGTAATGACATTCCGTACTGATTGATCTAATAAATTTAAGTGTATAGTTTATAGGGACTGGAGCTGCGACCCGCATGTTTAATTTCGGCGATTTAATTAACTTTAACTTTATTATGGACCTAGATCAAATCTGACTAGTTTAACTAGATTGAGAAACGCTTAAATAGTGTACAAACCTTGCACGGCGTTAGTTCTAAAATATGACGTAGTGAAGAGGTTCTGATAGACTTGACACATCGCGGCGTCGTTACACCCAATTGTAGCTTCGGAAAACTCCTCCTTAGCGACCTGTGTAAACGGTTCTCTCTATATTCTTTATATTGCTGGGATAAATGCTAGTAACTACAACTACGTTGCGAGACCAATTCAGAACAACGAGTAAAGAATACTGGAGAGAATAGGTTTGTGTGCATGCATATGCAGCAGTGACGGATCCGTAGGGGCTATGAGTAATAACATTACATTATCAAGTCCATTGAGTCCATAACCTATATAATTTAAATGCAAAAAGTAACATCAAGCTGTTAAAGGGACCACAGTTTATTCACAGTTGAGTAGACGAGAATCTGTACTAATCTAAAGTTATCACAGGCAAATTTAGGCGGCTAATTGGGTAAATTTCTAAATTCATGGACGTCCCGATCCAGGATTCAGAGTAAGACCCTAGTCCCTGGGAAGATTACTAATTTAGACGTCACTCCCTCTAACTAATGTACCAAGTTAGTACAATGAAACTAACAAAAGGACAATTTGTGTACCAAACACCCTATCCTGCTAAGGGATAAAATACCACGCTGGATAGTGGATAAGGGGTAAACTGAAAACTCACTTCGTTGGCGATGTTAGCCCCCATCAAGACAGAACATTCAGTGCCAAGCTCTTCTCTGATCAGGGTGGAGATAAGAGCTATCTCGGAAGAGTCTTGTAGACCTTTGATACAAGATAGGGATACTGCTCCAGGCTTAATCGTCTCCTTTATCTGACTGCAGATCCTCTTAACGAACTGAGAGAATATTGGAAATGAAGTGGAATCATTTTATGGCTTGAAAATGCAGTTAAGTCGATTGGAATCTTATTGAACATAAACCGCACGTGAAAGTAAGATAGACATTTTGATACCAACCTGGTGAGGCAGGACCCAGACAAGAATATCAGCATCAGTTACAGACTCTACCACGTCCGGTACTGCTAGCACATTCTCCGGTAGTGTGATTCCTGAAACACAAGGATAGGTTTTAGACAAGGGATACCATCACAGGTATATGTTAACAGTAAAGACATTAAACAGTACACAATACCTACATATTATATCCTGTCATACTACACGTAAAGAGGATTTTAGACTCGATCGAACAGATGGCCTGGTTTCCAATAATAACAAACTTGTCTCTTTGGAAACCTAGACCTTATTATAACTAAAAGAACTGCATACAGACCTGGCAGATATTTGACATTTTCGTGGGTAGTATTGATTATGTGGGACAGTTTCTGTCCGTCAACCTCCTCTTCAAATACCCACATTCTCACCTGGGAGAAAGTTGTGTAAGCGTGGCCGTAGTTTGAATTTAAATATGTGTTTAACTATATAGCTGGCTTGCTTTTCAGGATTCTTTCCAATGCTTTAATGTTGTGGACGCTTAATGCTTATTTGCAATTTGAATGGACCCGCGACGAATTTCAAAAATTTTGTGCAATTTACTATTGGTCAACTAAGCTAGATACAATATGTGATATGGAATAAAATCAATTCAATCAGTAATATCAATTTGATAATTCAATCATTGATCATGTAATCAAATTCATTTTGATCGAGTGAAACTAATTTAATATATCTAGCTAGCTAGCTTAATTTTCAAAAATGCAAGCGCAAGGCACATCAAAAGAAATAAGTTTGTCGTTCGCGCGCAATGTCCAGTACATCTGCTCAGCTGCACGGCTTCGTTCTAACGTCACGTTTCCAACGATTTACTCTTTGCAGTTGAACCAGTGATAAGTAATAAGAAATCAAATGTATTTCCAGATGTGGATGTTATCTTTCTCAGTGCTCCATTTAGAATCCTCCCTAGTTTCAGCTACCCAACCGTGCCAAGAGTATAAAGAAATAAAATTCAGGGTGCAAGTATAAAGAAACAACAGTCTCTTAGAACAGCATGTTGGGACATAGTTGTTTTCAACTTTAATAATTGTAGCCAAAGTGTGATAAAATAAAATCTTATAGGCCAAGAGTGCCGTACCTACAACATAAGAACAAAGGTACATTATTACATAGCATTATTTCTGATTGCGGCCGATAACCTTCTTCTTCGTATGGGGATGAAGCGCTAAAAAAGGAAGTAGCACCGCTGTGAGATAAGGCCGGGACGGCCTTGTGCCCTCCCCTATGCCGATTACCAAAGCAATATAATCCTGATAATGATCTTATGTTTTTATGAAACTATGAAAGCTGTATTTCAAGTCATGAGCATTAAGCGGATTGGTTTTGCTTGGAAGGTAGGTGTAAAGTACAAACTATGACATAAGATCACGATTACAGTAGTAAGACAAAGGTATAGTGATATTGAGATATGTTTACAATACGTTTTTCCATATAGAACGGCATTTGCTTCGTAGGTAAGACAATTTTTAACAAATTTTGTTTCTCCATGCATCAAATCCAGAACTTTCAAATCCAAAACGTTTCCAAAAAGTCATTAATTACAGATTAATTTGAAGTAAAGCTAAGCAGCTGAGTGTTTTCAACAATGTTGCAAGTTGCTCTTATAATCAAATTTTAGTGGTTTCTTAGCTAGGCCTATCATTTTACTGTACCGTCAGAGTGCAGTAGGATTGAGCTGAAACCAAGTCCTTAAAAATTGGCGAATCACTTTCCTCATATAAAATTATAACTGACATAATTTGAGCTTTTGGCAAACGACATTATCTAAATTTGATAAAACGGTCCCCTAAACAAAATTATCAAAAACATATGTACATAATGTTCCCTATCATTTTCATGAGGACTAATGATGAACATCAAGAAGAGGATAACTCCGACTGCAATGCAATTCCTTGTTGATCTCCAGCCATAATTTCGTGAGCTCTCTCTCTAGCCGCATGGCGTGTTCCATTCCCAACTTTGTGAAGAGCATTAAGTGCTTAACTACGCAAAAACTTGTCCATTTGTGGTGCACTACTTTATTGAACATAACTAAACGAACATGCCTTTTTGTGAGTATGTCTGTTGGAGGTGGCTACAACATAAATCTTGCGTAACGTGTTTTCATCATATTTTTCCTAAAGAGTAGTTCAACATTTTGACACCATTTTCTAGCAGTGCTATGATATGAATCGTTCAATTGTAAACATGTTGGCGATTCTTGTGCTTGTGGGCAGAATTGTCTCATCGTCAACGACATTTGAAACAGAGAAACCTAGCACAGATTCGCAAACAGAGAAACCTAGCACAGATTCGCAAACAGAGAAACCTAGCACAGATTTACAAACAGAAAAACCTAGCACAGATTTACAAACAGAAAAACCAATCACAGATACACAAACAGAAAAACCTAAAACAGATTTACAAACAGAGAAACCTAGCACAGACAGAAAAACAGAGAAATCTAGCACAGATTTAGAAAGAGAAAAAACTAGCACATCTTTAGAAACAGAGAAATCTAACACAGAGTCAGAAACAACTTCTTTTAGCACTACTTCTCCAATAACAGAAATCGCACCAGGTACACACTTTTATAATTCAATAGAATTTAAATTTCACTGAAACTAAGCTTTAATTTAGAATCGCAGTCCATGTTCATTATTCAAAAATATACTCATCATTAATCTTTATACTGCAAAATTTTCAGTGCGCTGCAAAATACAGGAAGTAAACGGTTTTCTGAAAAACGTATGCGACAGACCTGCCTCATTTGGCTCATTCTCCATCAAATGCTACAACTCGGACCAATACTACGAAGGTTACGAATATTTAAACGGTCCTGTCTGTTCCAACGATCCCCACTACTACCAGGCCTGCGGACTGAGAGGACTGGCGACCAACTCTGAATTCCTGTGTGAGTACTACTTGTGCGAGCATTACCATGGGTACACCACTTCCAATTATCTCAAACAGCTAGGCTACGTATGTAACAACGTAACGGACTGCAAGAAAACGGGACTGGATGAAGCTCAGTGTTCTGAGATGATAACTTTGCGGAGTGGACGGCGGGTTTTCTCCGGTGTGGTGTGCGACGACGTGTGCGACACTGATACGTGTGAAGATGAGGCGAGCTGTAACGGCTATACGTACGGGATGTACTGCAAGGCAACCAGGGAAGGGGTTGTCAACACGAACTCCTACATTGCTGTTAATGATGTGTGTGATGGTACAGAGGACTGTGACGGTGGAGAGGATGAAGCAGGCTGTACGGCGACAGACGACACGACACAGATCTGTTACAAGAACGGGAGATCGGTACATGTACACAACTTTACACGGTGCCTCCCTCTAGGGGCACAGATACCCAGCCAGTATGGCTGTACAGAGGGATACTCTGCTGAACAAACTAACTGCACAGATCCTGCCAAGGTAGGAGGAACATGTCAAGTTGGTGGAAGTGTAACTACCATCTCTAGATACATGCTATGTCACGTGCACTACAACATACACAATCAGATAACTGAGGAAACTTTGTGTGATGACGGTATTGACAACAAGTGTTTTGTACTTTCTAATTTGTGTTTACTACATAAACACTACATTTGCGATGGAGTGAAAGATTGTGAAGATGGGAAAGATGAGGCAGGAAATTGTCGGGTGATGACTGAGAAGACTTGCAGAAGGCGTATCGGACGGGAAGTTGAACTTCCGATACCGTTGTTGTGGCTGAAGGACGGCGTGCAGGACTGTATGGACGGTAGTGATGAGGCTGATATCTGGCCGACCTGTGGAGGAGGAAGGACGTTAAGATACGTCCTCGGCACTGAGACCTGTGAAAACGTGTTTGTGTGTAGGCTGGGTGAACCGGGCTTCTCGGAGGTAGATCAGTTGTGTGATGGAGTTGAGACTTGTGGAAATGAGAACAAGATCTGTTCTGTTTTCAGGAGTTTCAGAGGCATCCTCACAATCGTTCCTACAACAGAGAAGGGTCTTGTGAAACGTATTTCATATTGTTTGGAAGGTTTAGAAAGTATAACAAGACTGACAAACATCACTTGTTTGACAAAAAGTTTCATCTACCCAGACCATGAGTACTTTGGAGTGAACACACGCACGACAGTGCGGCTACCAAACAGCACAAAGAACTGTGATCACGTGTTCGGCGAACAGTACTTGTACACCAGCTGTAATGGGATGTGTATCAACTCTGAGTGCCCTCTTACACGACACCCAAGATACGAGGTCTGCCCGAGACAATACCCCAACAGAGTGGGAACTGTAGCCGAACATAGCTATCTGGCTTTCTTTACTAGATCACACGGGGATGTTTACACGAACAGATATTTTGTTTGTGAGAACAAAGTCAGGTGTGTCGACTATTCCCAGGTCTGTAATCTGGCAGATGATTGTGGGGATGGTTCTGATGAGAAGGATTGTACCAATCATTTCAAGTGTAGTTTCTCTGGGCTCTACATTCCTAAAATAAAAATGTGTGACGGTAATATTGACTGTCTCGACATGACTGATGAGTGTAATGAGCACTGTACCAAAGAGATTTTAGAGGGCTCCTCTTTAAAGGGACTGTCTTGGGCTATTGGATCTCTGTCTGTTCTAGCTAACTTTATCATAGTTCTAAAGAACGTTGGCACGCTCAGGAAGAGTAGAACTTCAATTGCAGTTATTAACAAGTCCCTTATAATACTTATTTCCGCTGGAGACATGCTGGTAGGATGCTATCTGTTTGTAATAGCGATATACGACGGTGTGGTGTTCAAGAGAGACTACTGCTTCAAGGAGATCATCTGGAAAACAAGCGTTACTTGCGCTCTTATCGGAACATTCAGCACTATTGGCTCACAGATATCACTGTTTTCAATGGCCGGGCTCAGTGTGATACGGCTAAGAGGTATCATGAACACGATGAGAATTCCAGGTGAGTTAACAACAAAAAAGATGGTTCAAGTTTTTCTGGGAATCATGTCAATTGTAATTTTGTCAGTAGCCGTTGCAGCGATTCCAGTAGTCGAACGATTTGAGGACTTCTTCGTCAATGGAATCAAATTTGAAGATAGACTCAGAATATTTATTGGAACTGCTGGTAAACACAAGATTCATGCTACTATTGAAGCTTACCATGGTAGAATGAAAGATGCGTCACTAAGCTGGAATATGACCATCAAAATGGTGGAAGAAATGTTTTCACACAACCCAAACTATACAGATTACACAAAGTTAATAAATAAAGTGGGTTTCTATGGAAACGACGGCGTTTGTTTATTCAAATATTTTGTAAAAGACAGTGATCCTCAGAGGCACTTTGTGTGGGGCATCCTTGCTATCAACTTTGTTTGTTTCTTCTTTATATCAATCTCTTATCTGCTGATCGGAATCACCTCTTATAAGTCGTCAAAGGGTCTAACGAATTCTCAGAAAAACCAACAAATAACTCAAAGAAATCGGAAAATGAACCAAAAGATAGCGATCATAATCTGTACAGATTTTCTCTGTTGGATGCCTTTTATAGTGATATGTGTACTACATTCCACGGAGGCTCTGGATGCCACGCCCTGGTATGGATTCTTCTCCATGATCATTCTCCCTATCAACTCTGTCATAAACCCGTTCCTATACGACGACAGTCTGACTAAACCTATCGTGGAGACTTACTCAAAGTTATCATCAACATTTTCGAGGTTTTATCGGACCTCTCCTTCCAGGAGTGAACAACCGGAGAGTATCAATTTACAGCAAATGTGTGGGACAACTTGACTTTCTCAGAGTTTTGTTAGTTTTATTTAACGTGATTTGACTGATCTATCTATTCAACCACACAAAATGTAGCCCTTTGCAGCTCTGTTTTGTGAAATATTTTATGATAAAACAGATAAATTGCATAATTGTCAAAAGCCAATGTGCAACTTTAAAATAAACCCACAAACCTGTTTATCGAAGAGATCGGAATGTCTGCTGGTGTTAGATCCGACTATTTTAGCGATAGCACTGCCCCAGTTGCCGGATCCAATAATCGTGACTTTACGTGTATCAGACATGGTGGACGCTAAAGGAAAATAAGGTGTTAACAACACTTAAAGTTTAGGGACTTCGGACAACCTTTTATTTTAACGAAGCACCAATATTTCATATCAAAATATATATCAAAATAACAAATATAAATTCTGACATTTAGATGAAAATCAAAAAGCCCAAAAATAAATGCATGATATACATCAGTTTATCTCGCTAAAATAAATAAAATCAGTATATTAGAAAACCCTTTGGATACTAATCATGCAGAATGCAAATAGGCATGTAATTACAACGACAACTTTGAAATAACCGATTGAAATGTTATACAAAATTAACTTGGAGAAAGTTGAAACGTGGGCCGCAAACCACACAGAATGAACATATAAAATTGAACGTACTGGGTTACACATTTTCCCAATAAAGCGTTATGAAATGTAATGCTGCACCACCGGGCGTATGCTCATCGTTTTACCGAAATATAAGATGTAAGTTTCACAAAACATTATTTACATGCAAACTATCTGGCTATATTATTCTAATGATTTTGTGAACCTCGAATAAAACAGGTGTGATGAAATAGGTATGATATTTTTCACTTTTAGTGCCTGCTAAATTCAAATTAAAACCTCGATATAAGTTTGAGTCTTATTTTGTGTCAAGTATCACATCAATTGCATGACTCAAGTTGTCTGCTATAAAACTAGGCGTAACTGTTGGATGACTCGCATCTTTCTCTCTGAAATTACATGTCTTGTATAAATAACCAGACCGTATTTGCAATCATAACAAGGCGGTTTATGAATTAAAACAAATCAAAACAAATCAGAAAGATAGAGTACTGCAGCCAACGAATTGTTTATGCGGTCCTTTCCAAATCAAGTACATGATAGTGTAATATTGTGCTACAAAAGTGAAGAAAGCCTCGTTTACCAGATTTAACGGTTAACACGAACAGACTGTGCTATGTACATTAAATAAATCAGGTTGAACGATAATAAAATTCGAAATCCAATACCTTAATAGTCAATACAGACAAAGATCGGCAAGCCTACCGACAAATTAGGTTAGGAGTGGAGTTAAAACTATAAACCTAATTCAGTTGTGTGTATGTTGTGTCATTAAGCCCGCTATAGATTGTGATTTGTGTTAATCTTGCGTTGCAGTCCACGAGTACGTATATTGAATTTCCTCGAAAACGAGATGCATGGAAAGCCTACCAACGGCGGCCTATCTTTGGGATGTGTCTAAGAGCACTGACCATAATCAGTCATCAGCCGAGTAACACAAACATTTTTAAACTCGATCCTATAACTTACAACCTCTAAGTTAATAAATTCTCACCTGAATTTCCCAGTTTTCACCAGGATGCCCTGTAAACCAGCTCTCATAGAACCCCCGACATCTCCCTCTACGTCGTCACCTATCATGACCAGATCACGGGGTGACATTCCTAATAGACTAGCTGCCTGGTTGAAAAACACCGGACTTGGCTTCCCTATCACCTCTGCTTGCACTTGACTTGAGTACTGGCCGATAAGGTTTGTATCGTAGATTATCACTTTTTAACGTTATTCGTTGGGAGTTGTCGCAAATTTGTTTTGACGTGTGCGGTGTGACAGCGCTTGTTAATAATCATTGGTCGTAGCTGGCATCTTATTGGCCAATCACTGCCAAACTCAAATGTAAAATCAAATTCCCACACCGAAGTTCTTTCGTGCGTGTTAAACTTTCGTGCGTTCACCATTTCCCAAATTTGCGACATCCCCCACAAATAACGTTCTCTTAACATTTTCTCTAAAAACCTGCACTATGAACAGCGTCACAGAAGAAATACGGGTGGGAAAGTGATACAAAGAAGGACATGGAAGTGTTAATGGGACCAACTCACTTCTAGACCGACAACAAAACAGCCCAGGTCGACGTTCAACTCTCCGGAGTCCTTGTAGTATTTTCTGTAACAGAGTCAAACGTTTTGAAAGGTAAATAAACCTTGCCTAGAAAATAAAAGTTTCTGGTTTAAATATGAGAAAGAAGAATGGGAAAAGGTTTTTCATAGCCAAAAATGAAGTAACTTGCCCTTTTCCTAAGCAGAAAAATTTACGATCGCCTGAAAGAGAAATTTCGAATGTTTAGGGCAAGTTTGAACGTAGTGACCTCAGTTGCACCTATCTCGGAGAAGCAAATAAATTGAATAGCTTACTTCAAATCCAATATCTAAGTTCTAACTCCTAATTCATTAGCTAACTCCTAACAAACGCCCAAAAGAATTGACTGTGTAAAATTGTACATGTAAAATCCAGAAGATTTGCTATTTCTCACCTCCAACAAGTAGTTTGAAAGTTTTGTTCATGTTTTCGTAAGTAAAATGCTCCTCTGCATCGCCTACCACCTGCACTTTAAGACTTTAGCAATGATTATTCAAAGAAAAAAGTAAATCGTGCCTGATACAGTTATTATATACTGAACGGTCGTGAAACATGACTAGTAGATTTGTTGGCAGATCTAAAAACTCGGAGTTGAAAAGGGGCGTACCACGATATCGGGATCAGATTGATCAAACCGATCAAACTCTCCTCTCACTTTCTCGTTAACAAGAACATACGGTCTATATTTGTTTTCTTTTATAACCTGTAACAGAAATGTCTGTGTGGCGTATGATTTGTTTTTAGCAGATAGATTTTAATTAAATCTCATCTTCTTCGTTTTTTCCGATGTTTAATGTTCACTGAATGCAGTAAGTGTGGATGGTAGGTATGGCATTTGTTCACAGCCATTAGAGTATGATTTCCGACCTCAATGACGGCAGTTATAGGAGAAAGGATCTTATCGGCAGGAACATTAAAACCAATTTTGCTGAGTTTGTCCGCCATGACAGCGGTTGGGAAGCTGCTCTCATTGGTACACAAAATGTAGGGTAATCCGCTCTCTTGTAGCCTGACATGAAGTATAAAATTTATCTACTCATTGACTTATCAATTACCATTTTTGACTAAACGCGAGCACTTTTTTATTTTGTCTCTACGTGAAAATTATTTGAAAACCATTAATTCATATTGAGCAAAAGATTATCAAAAAATTTGTAGACACCTTTTAAACGCGTCAACAGATCCATCAATAGGTATGTCTACACCATTCGTCGCATCTTTGAGGACTCCGCTTATATCGCAGAGAACTCCTGATAGACAAATCAATAAACATTTTCACATTTAGAGCCCGAGATTTGATATTGAAGGTGAAGGGTTGTAAACACATTAGGTTTGTTCAAGTTTCCAGCGCTAGTGTTATTACAAACGAGCGAAATATCATTACCAAGGAACAAAACGAGAATTTTAGGGAACCGCAATTTTATTTACCTAACGGCTTTTTGGATAACATAATTGTTAGCTCCCTCTCCTTCACATGAACTTGCTGAGAAATTCATTATAAGACAAGTACCGTCGATTGATAAGAAAATGACTATGGAGTATTTTAGGAGATAAGAGAGCAAGACGAGAAGTACAACAGTGACAATTCACCAAAATTCACCACTACATAGGATCACATAGAAACGCGGTCAGTTATATTAACAAGTAATTTGTATCGTTATCATACAATTTTCTTAACACAGTCAATTCATGGTAACAGTCTCATGGGAATTTAAATTCTCATATAACACAGTACGCTATACCCTTAATTTCTCCTAAACCCGTTTTTCATTGATTTACAGGTAACCGAACATTCCGTCCGGTACCTTCGTCAAACTGAACTGATCGGTCATATTTTATTTCAAAATATCTTTTGTTTCAAACTTCATGAGAAATAAAAACGTTTTATATTAAAAAGCATAAAAAAATAACTGTATAACAAATCGATATTCAAAAATCATGCACAATATAGAACACTGCTGAAATAAACAAGACGTCTTATTTACTTATTTATTAACAAATATAACCGAAAGGAATACCCTCAATCTTAAATTATTGCTATTTTCGATCAGAAATTCATTAATTTCGTGCAGGAAATTCTTTAAAGGACAAAATTGTCAAATTTCATTGTTAATCTGACAAATAATCACCTTAACTTCTTAATCGTACTTCGTTGTCAATTGTTTGATTGGTCCAATCTGATTTCGACTTCAAGTAATCACTGAACAATAGGAATGAGCTTAATAACCCTTTTTCGAGTTAAGTATCACATCAATCGCATGACTTAAGTTGTCGGCTATCAAAGTCGGTTTAACTGTAGGATGACTTGCATCTTTCTCTCTGAAAAGAAAAATTTCGTATTTTAGATCGTGAGATAACAAACTCAGCTCAATTTTCTCCCAAACGCTCAAAAACAAAGCAAATATTCAAGAACAATTTCAGAATACAAGTTGATCAAAATGAAAGATTTAATCTTAATAAGTCTTGAAATATGTTATTTGCAAGTAAAATAGGGTATACGCTATAAAAATATACTCCCAAATTTGGAAACCTGTACTTCCCGGTCTTTACAAGGATGCCCTGAAGACCAGCCCTCATAGCTCCTCCCACATCGCTGTCCACATCGTCTCCTATCATGACCAGATCGCGGGGTGACATTCCTAATAGACTAGCTGCCTGGTTGAAAAACACCGGACTTGGCTTCCCTATCACCTCTGCTTTTACTTGGCTCGAGTACTGTTAGAGATTTTGTTTTAAGATTTAATACATTTTACAGGAAAAAGGAATTATATGGATGGAGCGACATTTCACATTATATCTTGATTATGATGGAAGAAAACTTGTCCGAGAAGTCTAAAACATATTCATAAAGATAGGCTTTCAAACAGAAATTCATTGTCGAGTTCCTTGTCTAACCTCCAGTCCAGCGATAAAACATCCAACTTCGAGTTTAAGCTCCCCTGATTCCAAGTAATATTTCCTGAATTGGTTTAGAAATTTAAACAGGATAAAAATTAGGCGTTATCATATGAGACTAAATATTTCGTGGGGTTATAGTGATCTGTGCCTTTTTATAGGCTGTCCCAGCAGTGAGCAGTTTCATGTATCGATTTGCATCGTTTTAACTTACCGTGTTTAATGTCACGTGACCAGGAATATGCTGGCATTGTTCAAATTTGTTTAGACATCAATACCCTTCGCAATACTGACACCTTTAGAAATAAACGTGGTTCAGTTCCAAGAACGAATGGGATTTGAGAGTTGAATATTGAGTTTAGATATGATTATCTCAAGCACACAATCATCTCAAACACGGAATTATTTCGAGTACACGTTAGGGAAAGGGGTTGAACGTGAGATAGCATGATGAAGGGAAAATTAGGCAGAAATCAGCAGCGAAATTTGGTTGACGTAACGAAGAAAAAACTACAATAGGTAATTTAACTCACGATCTTCCCAAGCAGTAGAATTTGCGTTCTCCTGAAAACGAGTGGCATTTAAGTTCGATACAAGCTTGCCAATTTAATAGGTGATCGGTGAATCGTTGATCCTAGTCTCATTATCTAGTATACTACTATACATACCGCCTACAAGAAGCTTGAAGGTTTTGTTCATGTTTTCGTAAGTAAAATCATCTATTGCATCGCCGACTACCTGCAACGTAATCAATTGATACACCTCGTATCACCACCATTCTCTTGAGAAACCTAACTCTCAAGAAATAAAAGATATAAAAAAGAAGCTGTCAGAAATCATACACTTGAGAAATCAAGCTGCCAGAAATCTAACACTTGAGAAAAGAAGCTGTCAGAAATCATACACTCGAGAAAAGAAGCTGTCAGAAATCATTCATTGAGAAATCAAGCTCATACAATCGAGAAAGAAAGCTCTCAGACATTCGAGAAAACAAGATCTCAGAAATCATACAAATGAGGAAACAAGATCTCAGAAATCATACAAATGAGGAAACAAGATCTCAGAAATCATACAAATGAGGAAACAAGATCTCAGAAATCATACACTCGACAAAGGAAACCCTTTTCAAAAATCCTTGAGAAATCAAGCTGTCAGAAATTATACACTTGAGAAAACAATCTGTCAGAAATGATACAATTAAGAAATCAAGCTGTCAGAAATCTAACACTTGAGAAAAGAAGCTGTCAGAAATCATACACTCGAGAAAACAAGCTCTCAAAAATCATACACTCGAGTAATCAAGCTGTAAGAAATCATACATTCGAGAAAAACAAGATCTCAGAAATCATACACTCGAGAAAAAGAGCTGTCAGAAATCATACACTCGAGAAAAAGAGCTGTCAGAAATCATTCATTGAGAAATCAAGCTCATACAATCGAGAAAGAAAGCTCTCAGAAATCATACACTCGACAAAGGAAACCCTTTTCAAATATCCTGAATTTTTATCTTACCACGATATCGGGATCAGATTGATCAAACCGATCAAACTCTCCTCTCACTTTCTCGTTAACAAGTACATACGGTCTATGGTTGTTTTCTTTGATAACCTGCGTTAGATAGTTTAGATACGCAGATATAACCGTAACAGAAATTATTGAATTGAATTGAATTGAAATAATTTATTCATCGAAAACTTGTGGTACCTAAGTTAACGGAATTTAAGGCTTATCTTTACCACATAACACTATTGTAGTAGCAGCGGGTAGTTATTTAGTCTCATAGCAGTTTGATTTGAATGTTACTTTTCTCTGTATGACTAAGAAATGCGATCTATTAAGGAACTTTTTAAAAAGTTCCCTAAAAGATCTCATTTATTATTCATACAGAGAAAAGTAACATTTAAATCAGAACATAACAATATTTAACGTTAAAAAAAGTACCTGAATGATCGCTGATACAGGAGAAACGATTTTGTCTGCAGAAATGTTGAAACCGATTTTCCTGAGTTTTTGAGCCAAGACAGCTGTTGAGTAGCAACTCTCGTTGGTACACAAAACGTAAGGCACTCCACTATCTTGTAGCCTGATAAGAGAAGTTTTGTTTTTTAAATAAAGTATTGTTAAAGTTTTTTGAAGATCGATATGGTGATGCCAATTTATCAAGCTTGCACCAAACCATTTGATTGATACTCATTTCCTCAAAATATGATGTGCCCCTTCACCGAATTCGTTAAATTGGAAAATCCCAACAGCAATTAAAATACTGAATCAAAGATCTGGTTTAATTGAGTAACCTTACGAATTTAAATACATTTGACGATTCGAGTACAAATTTACTCCTTTACCTTTTAAAAGCTTCAACTGATTTATCTATGGCGACATCAACTCCGTTTATTGAATTTTTCATGACACCACTTATGTCACATAGAACCCCTGAAATAATATTTTTCCATTTACCGTATCGGTAAAAACGTAAACATATATAACAGGTATTTGAATTATGAATTGACGACGATAATACTGTTTAGAGATTAAAAGCAAAGATTTTAAAAACATACCCTGAGGACGCTTTGATAACTTTCTTTCTCCTCCCATGTTCTTATAGAAGCCAATACGAGTTTCTTTTTCTAAGGAATAAAAAGTCGATAGTGAAATTTGATCAAGCAACTTATGCTTAACATTGCTGAAAACAGCACACAATACTAATATATTAGAAATTCTGAATATTTACAGTTTATACAACAATAGGATCAGACAAAGACAAAAATGGTTATCGAAAACTCACCGTAAAATACTGAAGAAGACAAAATCGGCAAAGAAACTTTTTTAACTACGTAAGAAATGGCATGTTATGGATCAGAGACACGAAATAAGGGTCTTAAGCAGATAAATTGTCAGTGTAACAGTAAACGACTGAAGACGGGTTAGCCCAAGACTGCTTATTTTGAAGGACATCACATCGAGGAGAAAGATGTTCGGATTAAATTGAATTTAATTTAAATTTATTTATACCCGAATTATATCAGCATTTAATGAGGAATCTAAACATCTCGTCCAAGAATAGATCTAGAATTATAAATTAATTTAAAACAAATGCGAACCCTTCGTTTTGTCGCTGACTATGTTAAGAGCTGATGTTATATCCAGACGATTATAGAATAAGGGAATTGTCATGTAAGGAAACTGCGAAGTGCAAAGAACCACATACCTAATGATAAGGTCACGCTTTATAGCAAAGAAGTGATCACGAGTTCAAATAGCATTATCGTCAAATTAGGTGTAATTTGAGACGTGGCCGGAAGAAATACTTACAATCACGCAATATCATGCACCTAATTCTTATTGGAATTTTATCAGTCCTTATTGGTATTTTATCAGTATATTACTGGAATTGCAATTACGCAGGTTTAACCTCGTGATACACAAAAAACCTGTAACTCGACCTTCTAACTAAGCTCAGATAAGATAAAACATAATAATAGCATTGCCATATTTTATGTTGGAGCCAATAACCATATAATTGACCATATAGCAAGAATCAATTTCAACGAAATGTAAAAGAAGGAGCGACAAAGTCATATAGATACAGGATGCTTGAATTAAGCGGCATTATATACAGTAACCAGAAGGTAAGAATGGCACAGGATGTATTGTACAATTATATCTGTACTGTTGGCACCAGTGAACCTAAATCAGTGTACATGAGCTACATATATACAAGTACAATGAGCTGATAGTGAATATACCACGTACCTGCATCCTACATTATACATTATAGTGGCATCAAGAAGATGCTGCTGCAGGGTTGGAAGTTATAGATAAATTCAGTTAGTGCATCGTTAACGAGATGAGCTTAACCAAACAACTAGAAAAGTAAAACGTAATAAGTCCACTTGAAACGATTTAAGCTTTCTCATTAGATACAGTTAAAACCAATTTCCTAATTAAGCTTCACGGGCTAATCCGACCTCAGGTTTACAAGCTTAAACCCCACTAACATCTTAAACAATAGTAAATAGCTATAGGAGTAGATGTGGTGTACAATAAGAATATTTTTAACAAAAAATTGCGGCAAATCAGAGTACAGATAATTACTTATCCTTTTTGGAACTATCATCAGTATAATAAGGCAACTATCCAAAAATATCCCAACTTGATGCTTTTATGACCTTAAAATAGTATAATTGCAACCACTTTGATTAGAACAATAGAATTTTTAAGTAGATTAGCTGTATGACAGGATGAATATACGCCTCTGTAATTGTGTGACTTAGTGTCTGTGCACTGCATGGCTGTGACAAGACGCCTGTAGGACTGTGTAACTGTATGACTGTGCCATGGTGTGACTGCGCTACTCTGTGGCTGAGCTACTCTGTGGCTGAGCTACTCTGTGACTGTCTCATTGCCTGTCTAAAAGTGGGAGTGTTTTTCATGGACTTTTGTGCCAGCCCCTTGTTTTGAGGGGTTCCCTTGCCACGGTACTGCTTGGCTGATGCCCCTAAAGTTGCCGTCAACACTCCATCAACCGCCGCTAGTCGTCTTCTAGCCGCTCATATCATGAGTGTATGAATCATAGCCACCCATAAGTAAGCCATCAGATTAATACCTAGTGACATAATCAAAAATTTGACTGTGATTGTGGCAAAACCGATTTAGATGTTTTGAAGACCTGGCTGAAAGGTCTTTATGTAAATTAGACACAGCAAAAGGCACACCTTCGAATCCAAAAATCATATTTAGACACTCTTATTGATATACTTGATAAAGTGAAACTCGGGTTGTGAGGATTGGGGACCCCGTATTATAACACATTATGTATACAAATTATGTATACACATTCTTTATCATCCTAAATAAAATTTAAACTAGTATAACAATCAAAAAATATAAAACCACCGTTCAAAGATCAAATAAAATTACAAAATATAACAAATACGAAAAAATTACAGATACAAAAAAGTCCTTTAATTGCAAGTCCTTTAATTTGAACTACTGTGCTCAGTGCAGTATTTGCAATAAGGCTTACATAGGAAAGACTGTCCAGCAACTAGGCAGACGTATATGTCAACATAGAAGTCAAATTCAGGCACTGAGCACAAGCACATGCATAAATAGGGATATCATAGACGACACTAATACATTAGCAGCTCATGCCATTGAACATAATGTACGAACCAAAGCTGGTTTTAACTCTCTTTATA
>JH153487.1:40243-54825 GCA_000226015.1 Mnemiopsis leidyi | reverse complement strand
CAAAAATTGTAAATATAGGGCTTAGAGTATAATTATTTAATTAATGCAAAAATTGTAAATATAGGGCTTAGAGTATAATTATTTAATTAATGCAACCATTTTTTCAATTGCCTAATGCTATTGTTTGATTCTAAGTCACTCTGGTGTTTGGTGTCAGGTAGTCAATATAGAAAGTGTGTGCTCAATAACAACATTACAAGCTCGACAGAACAATTTATCACCATCTGCGTAAAACTTATTGCCGCCAAACTCTGCAACTCTAACTAAGGCGGAAACCTTTCCCTGCTTGGCAGCAGGGTTAGGTTTCTTAGAGGGGGGTTGACAGACAACATTAGCATTAGGAGGGCGTTTAGACAAAAAACGGTCCATCAAAATGTCAATGTGCTTGTGAGGATTCAATTATTACTGCAAATTACTGCTCTTGTTAGGAGTGAGATTCGGATTACCAGAGGATATAACGATTGGTCAAGTTTTCTATAAAGACTGGTCAACTTTTGTAACGACTGGTCAACTTTTGTTACGACTGGTCAACTTTTGTAACGACTGGTCAACTTTTGTAACGACTGGTCAACTTTTGTAACGACTGGTCAACTTTTGTAACGACTGGTCAACTTTTGTAACGACTGGTCAACTTTTATAACGACTGGTTGAGTCGTCTTCGGAACGCGGGAATCCATGGAATTTGACTGCTAAGAGTGAATGAAATCGCGGTCTGACGCGGAAAATAGTGAAAATCGGGACTTATCGCGGAAAAATAAGATAATCGCGTTCTGTCGCGGCAAATGCCAAATCTCGTGATTTGTCGCGGTTAACGCCAAATATCGCGATTCCGCACCCACCGCGACAAACTTTTGCCCCTGTCACCCACCCAGATCCAAGCACACCCAAAGCCAATTCTATCTTGGAAAGCTTCCCATGAAAAACACAGAGACCTGCTATCTTGGCATTGTTTTTCACCAAAATGGAACATTCTCCGCATCGGAACTGAGAGCCAAAGCTCTATGTGCTCTGTACGGCCTAAAGGGCAACATCATCAAGGAGAACCATTGCGTATTCCTTGTTATAAGATGTTATACGCAACCACATTAGCAGTCCTACTTCTTATCAAAATTACGAAGAAACCCCTATACTACACACAACTTTACCAATATACAATTCTCCTCCCTTATAAGTCCCCAAATTAAAGATTTATAAAGATCTAGGTTTCAGATTTACTACTATTGACTTAGCGCAATTCATATGACCTTACATTAATTAAATATAGTTTGATCTAGATTATGATTAATAAGATTGACATCAAGTTTACATTAAATATTAAACCTTTTTTATGAGATCATAACTATTACTCCTTAATAATTAACATAATTCTATTACATAATTCAGATGCCAATTCAAGAACCCTCTGCTCCACCTCCCTATGAAACAGCCAACACTTATGGGTCTGACTTTGACCCTCCTAAAGTGGTTTTTCAACCTACTAATTACAGTGGGCCTGGAGAATATAGCGGAGAACCTTCAAACATCACACCAGGAGGTCTTAGATTAGATAAGGCTAAAAGGATTGGTAATCGACTCATAATCGACTTTGAGAAAGTGTCTTGTTGTCCGGGTCAAGTCACGGGGCTTGATCCAGATTGTAGAAATTGTGTTCCAGAAGAATTAAGGGTCAAAGGTATTAAGCAAGACGTTTGGTCTGAATGGTGTGATGATCTTATGAAAGTCCAGAAAAAATCACCATCGATTGGGGGATGTTTGTGTATCTTTTGTTTTCCTGCTGGCCTGGTTCAGGCCATATTTTGTGCAATGTGCTGCCCCACATCTGGAGATCACTGTTTGAAAAGCTTGCCTTGCTTTTATGGTGATTGGTATGTTGGTCTAAGAGAGTGGCAAGCTTCAGTAAATTCAGTCCTCAACAAGAAAGACATGCATGCTAAACTGAAAACATACAAGCCTTATAACAGGTAATATAACCATTTGCTTACTTGTCTTTTTTGGAATTCTAGAAATTGTTATCATCAATACCACTGTGCCATGCACAGAACACCGGTAATTGTTGCCTCATGAGTGTTCTATCGCCAATTTACTGATAATTGCTGTAATTGATGGCAACACAATTTTACATGGCTTTTCAATGATTCGATGGTGACTCCAGTTTTCCATGAATCTTAAAAAATAAATCTTACTTTTTGAAATAATCACTATTAATAGATGATTAAGAACATATCAATCAAAGTTTTCAATATTTGTTTTGAATTGTTGTCATCGTGAAACTCAAGATATTTATTGTCATATGAGTAAGCTGACACAGAGGAAATAAAAATTAGTTTTATAAGCAACAACCAACAATCTTTCAGTTTATTTTCAATAAAATTTCAGGGCACCAAGATCTATTGGCTATGAAACTCGAAAGATAGGAAAAGACGAAAAGTACGAGATGAGCATGCTAGAAATTGCTCTTACTGCAGAAGAAAGTCAAAAGTTAAGAGAGGAGGGCTGGGATAACGGTGTGAATGATGGGTGCACTTCGGGATCTGGAAGAATCCTATGAATTTTGTTGATGATGATAAGCGGCTACCAGGCCGAATTGTGTTTTGCTTTCAGTATTTTTAGATATATGGTCATTTAACCTCCTTTCAGCGATTCTGTATTATTAATGATTATTATTGAGACTGTATTATAGACATTTTATTGGAATTTTAGATCTTTGTGTATATAGTAGACAATTTTTTTTCAAACATGTTGATAGCTTGTGAATTGTATTAAGTTTCGTTTCTACTTTTAACCTTTTTAATGGTTGTTTGATTGTAATGTGTTGTTTCAAGGAAAGTCTAATTCATGACCGAGCCCATTTAAAAAATTACTGAAAAGAAGACATTGAAATAATGCTACCTCGATTTATTAGGAATGGTATTCTTGGGGAAGTGTCTCAAATTTTTGATACTTAAACACCTCATTCCTCAAAATTTATGGGCCCTTGCTTATTTCTGGGTAGTGAAATACTTTCAAATTGTCCAATGGATACAGATTGATCTCCAAAAACAAAGGTAGGAGCCTTACATTTAGAGAAATGGGGTTTAAAATTTGAGACACCTCCCCACGAATACCGTTCCTAATACAATGAGTACAACTAAATGTTTCAATGTTTAAATATATTAGTTCAGAAATTGATGATGAATTATAACTTTTAATGTGCATGTACATTGTACTATGGCAGCCAAGATTTTACCTGAAGCTTACTAGTGACAATTCTTATTGTATAGTATTCTCGGCTTTTAAATGAACTCTTTGGTTTGACTCAGAAAAAAATGGTAGAATTTGTCAAATTGATCAAATGAGATTGATGAAACACTTCGTAATTTCAAACTAAATAGCTTATTATGCCTTTTGGTTGATGGTCAAAAAATCTTAAAGATGCTTGATGCATATAGTTGAAATAGTTATTCTACCATAGAATGCAGACGATAACAGCAAATCCTTCCGTTGCTCCTCCGTCTTACGACGAAATAAATGATTACAATCATGATCCAACAGTAACAATAAAACAGCCTACAACTTATGTGGAGCCAGAGGTACGAGTTCAAGTTTCAGCAAACTTTACCCGTGGAGGAATGGCAAAAAGAGTCGGTGACAGACTCATTATTGATTTTGAGAAAGTTCCGTGTTGCCCCTGGGAAACTGTTGGTTTGAATCCTGACCTCAAGAATTACGTTCCAGAAGAGTTAAGAGTCAAGGGAATATCCCCTAATGTTTGGGAGGGGTGGTGTGAAGATTTAATGAAAGTTCAGAAGAAATCACCCTCTGTTAGCGGTTGTATGTGTTTGTTTTGCGTTCCAGGTTTCTTGGTACAAGCAATGTTATGTGCTATTTTCTGTCCCATTTCCGCTGATCATCCTCTGAAATCTCTCCCATGTTTCTATGGCGACTGGCATGTCGGACTAGATAAATGGCAACGAAAAGTCAATGCCGTTTTAAACCCAAAAGATATGCATGCAAAGCTCAAGACTTATAAACCATTTCAAAGGTGGGTAACCAATATATTTTAGAGCTTTTAATGTTTGAAATTTTAATTCCCCTCAAATATTCGATGATATGAATAAACTTATGTATAACATAATTGTGTACCTTTTGCACGTGTGCTGTGCGTGATCCTGGATTCCTTCTTTAGAGCACCCAAGTCGGTGGGCTACAATGACAGAGTTGCTGGAAAGGACGAGAACTACGAAATGAGCATGCTGATAATCGCTCTAACTGCTACTGAAAGCCAGAAACTAATGGAGGAAAGTTGGGATGAAGGCGTTAACGATGGTTGCACTTCTGGGATCGGAAGGATTTTGTAGATTGTAGAATTTGGATTGAGGTCGTTATTAATATTGCTTTTGTAGACGTTTGTATCAGGGCCTACAGTGTATTTGGTGTATTATTTCCTGTATCTTGCCATTTGGGCCCTTTGGGCCCAAACGGCAAGATTGTTTTGATACGTTTTGTGCACATGCACAAAAAGTACAAAACAAAGGGTTGGCGATTGACAGCACAAATCGGGATATTGTGAAATATTATCAACCTCCCGTGTTACCAAGTACCGTTGACTAATTTCCGATAGCACACTCCTATACATACGTGTAAAATAAGCACTTTTTGACGTGGTATGTTGCTATGGCGATGTGCACGCAATGGTGACACTTAGCTGCAAAACGTGTGCTCCTTCATAAAATCAACAATCAGTTATAATTGCTTAGCTAAACGAATATTTTTACTGAACCTATTACGGGTTGGATATCGAGTGCATAAATTGCTACACGGCATATTGGTGCAACGGTTTTTTAAAGCCAATAACTTAAAAGGCGGGGAAATCTGTTGCCTGTTCTTAATCCTGTTAGTATTTTAGTTATTGAAGTCGATTGATAATATAATTAGGAAACTCATTAGTCGTGTGCTAATTGGAAATTATTTATCACTCGTGCCTACGGCACTCGTGAAATACTTTCCGATAGCACACTCCTGTTTGTTTACTAATCGTACATTAGCTCAAAAGGGTCTGCACGCACACTCCTTCATCATACTTATCATTGCCTCAATTATTTTTATCAGTACTACTACAACAAGAGATGCGATAAAAATTCTTTTCAATCTCAGTTTTATTCAGTAAGTTGTCGAATGACAGATTGAGAGATGAATATAACACGAATTTGATTTCAGCCAAACAACTTTGATAAACAACAAGTTCACACAACGCAATTTAAATAAACCTAAGGAGTAAGGTAGCACATAAAATATCACAAATGACGACGTCACACAGACTCAAGATATTTGAATTAAACAATGAAAAGAATGCGGGATCCTGTATAAAAATGTGCTGCAGCGTGGAATTTTTAAATCATGCATCGACCGGTTGCATTATTTCGTGCGTCTGTATTTACCCGTGCAGAACAATAAAAATTAACCGAAGTTAGATCCGGTTTGATAGGGCTAGGTCTTTGAGTCCTCATTGTAATGTCAATAAGCGTCGGCATGATACGGGAAATTCAGCGGTCGCCTGTCACAATGAAAGCGGCCGCAATTCTTGTTCAGATTTCAGAAGTTCCCATGGAGAAAAGTATTTTGGAAGTAGTTAAAATGTTAACCAATTGGAAGCTAGAAAGCACTATTTTCGAGCTTCTTATTGGTCAAAAATTGTCTCCTTCTCGAAAATACCTTTCTCTATTTGAATATGATGTATAGATTTTTAGTGGTATGTATATATATATAGGTCTTATTAAGTGCATTTTTGATTTTATGAATTTCGTTTTCCGTAAACACAAGAGGATAGCTATGTTTGGAAGGGGTCACAAATTGCTCCTAAATTTTGACACCAATCGGCTAATGAGAAGTGAGGTACGGCAAACCATTATCAAGCAATGCTGCCACGTGATATAAACGATTTGTGACCCCTTCCAAACTTTACCATTCTTAATAAACCATTGCTTTAGACAATAAACAGAGAGACCTGGTGTGTTTATAACACTGTATACGTATCGAGTTTTGATATATTTGTTATAATGTAGAGAATAACCATTGTTAACTTTATAGCTTTGTAGTGTAGATAGTATAATTGTAGACGTTTGACAACCGCAGCTAAAGTGATAGCTATCTATTGAAGCAGTTTTAAGTTTCAGATTATATCATATAAAGTGTGAAAGTCTTGCAGAGTGATGAAAAAATATCAAGTTTTTTATTGTGTAATTAAAGCCTGTAACGTTATCTATTAATTCAATTTATGACTCGGCTACACAAGCTCAATAAGATATATGTTTTTTGCCATGCGTACTAAGTATGGGTTTTTGCTTGTTATCGTCACCTATCTCACATGTTTTTTCGTACATGACGTTTAAAGGAAAATGCCTTGCGTTCTGATTAAAATTACGAAAAGGAACAGAAAGTTTTTATTCTTTCATAGCATTTGTGCCTTATTACACCTCAGTATCAGTATTCAGTATTTTTAGATGTAAGTTGTACTATGTAAAGTTTTATGTGCACATTTTATTTCGTAAATAGTTATTTGAATTGTTTTATTACAATAGATAATTGATTTAGATTTTTTTCTTGATAGGTGTCTCCTTGGTTTGAAGTTTACATCTCATTAAAACTATAGTGTATTCCACTCTAACAATTTCTCGTGGGACATACTGGCATATTCACTGAATTATTCAGGGCCTCCTTCAAGGAGCCGTATATTTGAACCTATACTGTAAAGCATCTTCAAGGGTTGTGCCATGTTATAACCGGTTTACTGTCTGGCAAGTCTGTCTTTATGAAAGTTTAGCTCACTTTAGAAAGTTTAAGTACGTGCTAACTAAGTACTTACGTTGTATTGCACTAGGACATTATCGACTTGAATTTTTGTCGCTTAAGTTCAAGTTAAAGTTAACCAAACTGTACAATTTCTCTTGACGATTTCTTTTATTGCACAGAGACTATGTCTTAAAAACGCCAAATCCACGCGGGTCTTTCGGCAAAATTCAACTTACTCATTAAAATCTAGCTTGAATCAAAAACTTTTAGACTTACTCTATAATACTTTTAACTTTTTTTCCATTTCTTTGTTCTCACAAGTCCGCAAAAGAAGATAAATCATGACATAAAAAACTGCTTGCGCACATGATGTAGCGTGCATTGCATCATATTTTTACCATCAACCTGCAAAAATCAGATATGCCAGTGTGACAGTGCTAGATACGACTCAGGGTCTTTTATCTAGATCTCGAATTTCCTCTTTAAGAAGGGCCTTTAATCAGTAAAATTAGCTGCCATTATTTAAACAATGCTTAATTGATTATGTAACTCAATTCAAATATCTGTTAATTAAGGTCCTCGCCAATTATTCTAACAGATATATTTAGAATTTATCAGTTAGTATTATATTACACCTCATGCCCCGTAAAACAATAAGTTCAGTCGATAGCCTAATCATATTTTCCTAGTTTTTGATCAGATAAAGCAGTACCGAAAACTTCACATATCATATTTTTGTGAAAGGCTCTCGATTGGTATAGCGAGTGCTGTTGGGCCGTGTATCTGCACTCTGTTATTATATTATCATTGCTGCTTAAGTCTTTGGAACTAAAGTCATTATCGTAGACAGTTTCGTCTCTGGAATTATTGACGGATTGAGATTTGGCAGTACACATGTTTTATTTTGTGAGTTTATTTCTTCTTTTGGAATAAACTTACTTCGAACGAAAAACAAGCGCTGTTTAAATTAATAGTATCACTAGGTATCACCTTGCTGGTTAATTAAATATCTCGATACATTTTGTTCGTATGTGCCCTGACTACCACTATTCAATTAAACAGTGATGTTGAATCAGTTTTCCGGATTGTATTGTATAATGGATACTGCCTTTTTTACCATGCCACATCTAACCCCTTTTTAGGGGACTCTAGTGTAATCGCATTGTCACAGGTCATGTGACATACGCAAACTTATGAGCACATCTCCATTACAGCGCTTGCATTGCTCTGCTTTATCACCTGCTAAAACTGCATTAATTGCACCCGGTTTAACTTCGAGAGATTATTGAATAATTTGCAATCGGCTCGGAATGTTTTAATCACACAAATCTGTCAAATTAGCGTAATATGTAAGTATATGTAATACCTTAGGAATTCGGGTTCCTGTAGAAATGCTCACCAATGAATGAAGAATTTTATGGGATTCCCAATGTATATTGTATACAGAATGGAATTCAACTTTCCTTGACAGATGCAGTGCCACAAGAATATCGATCTACATTCTACCTATCTGCTTCTAATTTAAACTTTTCAAGATCAATTTCCTCATTGTTGTGATTCTGTGTGTAATTGTAAAGCAGTGATTGAGTGCTTAGGCCGAGATCAGACTGCATCACGTTACTTTAAAACTTGCCTCTCTGTCAATTATTGTATAACGCGCGATATACCACAACCTAGGCATAACAGTATAACACAATTAATTACATAATTACCGTACAATTCGATGTAATTGCCCTCAATAGTCGTCCCGCTAGCCCCCAACATTCCAGGTCTTCTAACGAGGCGAACAATAAATAACTCACTTCCCTAACTGCAGTCTCCCTTGACATACTCTCTCGGAACGAGCTAGGGATCACACTCAAGTTCGTTTCAACTCAGCTGATGTGTGTGATTGTCTTTTGTTTGGAACATGTGATGGAGACTGTTTTCATGCTGTTAATAGTCAGTGTGTTCAATTCGATGTATCTGTTGAGACTCTTGTTGGCTTACCCAGTTTATTACATACAGTATCTCTCTTTAAATCTGTTGTTTGGCTTACTACTGGTATACTGCAGTATAGTGTTTACCGTTTATCGCTTTAGCAATGCAGTTGTATATATCCTTTCCCATTTATTCAGAGGAAATGAGTTTGCGTACAAGCATACAATTTACAAAGAACAGTCTAAATCTCAACCACAGCTTGAGTCGCTAGATCGTTTCGCTCTGCACAGTTATGTTGTAATATTTTATGTCGGAACATTGCCATCCCTACCTCTCCCATTTATCTAATCACTTCCCGTCTTCCCAGTCTGGATATTTACTTTATTTAGCTAAACTTTCCTAAACACTTAAACAGTACAAACTCCTTGCACAGCAAACTTACGCAGTCTGCCTCCTTCCTCGATTTAGTTAGATGTCTGGTTAAGTAGGTATATGGCTATCCTCCTGTACCTGGTTTTGTTTGGTTTACTTGGTCAGAAAAGCCAAGCTTCTAACCATCATTGTGGCTTCAAGTGTGGAGGGAACATTTTTCAGGATCTCATTTCGAGCAAGCTTCTTACCATCATGATATTTTTACATCCCAAATATCACAGTTATAAGCTGTCCTTGTTGAATTCTAAAATACAATAAACCTACACCCTGGTCGTCGACCTTATTGTCTTACGACTTTCATCATCTTGTTACGACTTACATCATCTTCGTTTAAGCAGGGTAGTTCGCAGTATGATCGGTGGTGGTCATGAGTTTTCCCTATCTCATAAATGACGTGGTCCTTGCTCGAGTACCCAATGGCAAGATATACTACACCAAGATCAGATCTATATCTCTAGCTCGGAAGGAGTGCGTTACAGAGTTTGACGATGGCAGTATCGCCACTGTCGACTGGACAAACATTTTTGACGGTAGGTGGTGTTTGACGTGAATCAGCAAGTTTGATTGGGGGGAGGGGGTTGAGGCAATGACTATTACACCTTCTTCAAAATGTATCATGGCCACTGGCTGCTGAAGATTATCCCATTAAGTTAATCTTGAAGTATTGGTAATGGTCAATGGAGGACGGAAATTTCAAAATTGCGACTGATTTCATACTGAGAACAAATAGGAATACAAAAACTTTGTTAACCCCCGCCCCCTATTTTCCAAACTCTTAAAAGTGCTTATTCAAATATTCATGTGCCGTACTGCATTGCAATGCTAGGAACCATGGAAACGTTTAACCAAACAGAAATTAAAAGTTGCTCTGCAGTTATCTGAAGCTAGTACTCAGAGCAGCAAATGTGTAAACCCAACATGTGTACATTTTATGTACTTACACTCTGTACACTCTGTACACTTACTCAGTACAGGCTTACCAGCACTGCCCCTACTTACCTACTTATCTACATTCCCAGTTGCTGCGGAGACGGACGTTATAGTGTGTGTAGTGTGTAAGCAGGGTGACTCTGAACCTCCTAACGAGATCATCCTTTGTGACACCTGCAACGTCGGTAAGTTTATCGTCGTCCTCATTTTTACGTGTTGTCGTCGTGATAATCTGTGTTATCGTCGTCGTCCTCATTTTTGCGTGTTGTCGTCCTGATAAACTGTGTTATCGTCGTCGTGATTTTTTCCCGTCAAATGCCTTTTGCGCCGAAGGCGCAAAAAGGCATTACTAAGGGTTAACGATCGAGGGGGTGGTTGGAGAATGTGTATACTAGGTTTATGTCGTGTGTGCGTTACGTTCGTGCGCGCGCTCCTTTATCAAACTTAATCATGTATACGAATACAATAATAGCTGCATGTTAAAAGACTTAACTGCCTCCGGCTGACGAATGTACTTCACATTATGCAATGTTATATACATGATTGCCTCAATTATTTGTTCTATTCACAACAATCGCAACAAGATGTACCGTGTACGATCAATCAAGAGATATGATTATGATCAAAATTCTTTTAAACTGAAGTTTTATTGAGTAATTGTCGAATGACAGATTACCTAGATTGAAAGATAAATGTAACACGATTTTCAACGTTCAGCCGGACAATTTTAATTGACGACTTATCCACGCCAATTTGTAAAAACAACGTAGTACGAATAAAGGTCGCATATACAATATAATAATGGCGACGTTATGCAGGCTCAAGATATTTGAAATAAACAAATAAAGGAACGCGCCAAATTGAGTTCAAACTTTGCGCGTGCAGTTTTCAAATCTTGCATCGAACGGCTGCATTAATTTGCGCGTCTTAAACGTGCAAAATAATGAAATTGACCGAAATTACGTTTGGTTAGTCGTTGGCGAAATGCGAGTTGCTTGTTGCGTATTTTTATTCCTCATTCCGCGAATTGTAAAAACGATAAGCGAAGGCATGAAACGGGAAATTCAGCGGTCGCCTGACACAATAAAAGCGTCCGCAATTCTTGTTTTACGTCTTGTCGTCGTCGTAGGTTAAAATTTTTGTTTCGCCGTGTGTATTGTATATATTTCAGATTGTGTAACTGTTAAGAACTTAATATTGCGTGCCCGAATGTGACTCAGTAATCCCTACCTCACTACACTACAACATGTAATCTCCATTGTGTGCAGCTATGATTCTTCATGGGCTTGCACATCCGTCATTAAAATTGACAGGAAATAATAATGTTCTACATTTTCTGTTGTCAAATTATATGCTGTAACCTATAAAGTATGCAATGTTGTTTGGGTTGGGGCTTCATTTAAATTGTTTATCTATTCAAGTAATCACTGGCAGTTTAGGTGCCAGTATCGAGATACCACAACCAGTTTCAGTTTACACACTTCTAATAGGGCTAATATGTCGACTATACAGAGTACCTGAAATATCTGTTTATGTAGTTGTAAAGTAGTGGAGTAACCACACTTAGTTTTTGCCGGATACTGTGAATAGTAGACGTGTCTACGATCATCATGCAATGAGGAGTGTTATACTGAACACTCGTCATGAGCCCACCTTCCTCTTGTTTCATGAGGTCACCTTAGCAACAACGCTCAATGAGTAATTGTCATGCCCGCACAAGATATATCCCTGAAAATAGTTGTCTGTGTCGAATGAGCTTTCCGCAGAAGCCCAAAACTTAGGCCCTTTTTTGAGATGTGTGAAATTGTGAAAGAAAGTGAGAAATTTTTGAAATTTTTTAAGTGAGCGAATTTACCTTAAAAAAGATAATCGATTTCTTGTTCAAATTTTTGGACAAACAACTGTAAACTACTACCCGGAGTTCGGAATATTTGTATTGTGTAAATTATCAATTGTTATTGTTATCACTGTATATTGTTATCGCTGTATATTGTTATTGACTATTGAGATGTGTCCAAGAAAAATGATAAGTTCGCATTCTCCCGACTCTCCGACGATCTTGATCACGAATAGTAAACTCCGTGTGCAGACTCTTCGCATGATGTCAGATTTAGTCAGCCTCATTTTTCATTAGTTGTGCTAAGCACCTGTTGTTCTATTTACACAGCCAGCTAATATAGTCTACTATACACTTACATTTATAGTATCTACGTAGTGCTGTATAGTTGTGTACTAACTTTCATAGTAGCTGCCTTTATCCCTGTACAGCGAGCAAATACTACGTTAACACCACGCCGTGGTAATACAGGGTTAGAGAATTATTTACGCCATCCGCTCCAACCCCCTATCACAAGTCACAAAAGTTGTTAAACCTAATTGCTGAACCTAAGACCTAAAAACAGTTAGTGCTTAGCAGATTTTTAGTGCAGACGATATGTGCAATCTACATTGCTCACATGTCTGTTTGAGTTGGTATTTAGCGTGTATGATGGGTTTGTGTGTTGAGCTACATTTTTCTAGAATCAGCCATTTCAAAGAGAATTCTTTTTGTCATAGAACCATACAAAATGATTAATCTAGCACATACTGTTGATGTCCAAAACTTACTTTTTTAACAGTTTTCCTAAATATATATACTTGCTACCTTTTTCTACGTCCAATTAAATAACTCTAAGTACCATATGAACATGCTATTTTTATTTCGAACTGAGACGTTCGTATTTGTTTTCTTACTTGACTACAAATTTGAAAAGGGCGTGGAACATTACCGATTTATCTCGTGTCAGCACGAAGTGTTTAAAGAAAATTGTCCTGAATACGCATAATAAAGTCTACAGAGTAAACTAACCAAGTAGCTAAGTCTGGAAAATAATACTTAATAACTATTTACTGCTATTAGGGATAACCTCCAGTTATTTACTAAGACGTGAACAAATAACGGCAAAGTGTCGACATTTACTTTTACTTTAAAGTAGTCTCCTTTGTTTTTATCCCCCTGCCGTATAGGCCTCTAATGATTGAGCTTTAAGGAAACTATGTTCATTACTATTACAATTCTAGTTTTAAAAATTATCATTATTTACAATGCCTATAACTTAAGCGAGATCTGATTTAGCGATCTAATTGTTTTGTTACAAATTTTTATCGGACCTAAACTTATTCAAGCAATCACTCATGCAAAACAATATATTCAAGTATTAGCTATTTATATCTACCACGTACATCAGTACCTTTAATATATTGCGACTTTCAAAGGAAAGTTTAACAAAATAAAACAATAAATACAAAAAACGCAAGAAAACACCAGACTGGCACTGAATAAATGTCACAGAAAGAGGTGGAAATGAAATAAAATACAAAAACGATTGAAGATACAAGTGACGTCTATAATGATGCGCCAGAGCGCCTCACGGACTCTTTCTCTTGACCCAAAATAACAAACTTGTTACAAGTATTTATGTGCAGTCGAGTTCCAGTAACCTACTACTCGCTGAAGACTCGCAACTGTAAAACTTCGCCTTTGATCTGTGAGGCTTTGCAGGAACAGCACCATAAACGGTTGTTTTGCTGTTATTTCCTACACAAGTCAGAAAATAACAGGTTATGTTGTAGCTGGCTTGCATCTCTAAATGTACAAAACCTAACAGTAGTCATACCATGTTGTGTGTGTGTTATAGGTGTATAACTATTTAAAACATAATAGTTATTATAACATAGAATTGCCAACAACTATGTTTGGTGTTGTGTGGCTAGTGTCAATGTAAACTATAGATACATTTCCGCACACAAATATACCCACATAATTGCGTATACGGACGTTGTTTTGCTTTTTCACAGCCGCTATGAAAGTGAGAATTTTGAGTAATATATAAACGGTGAGAGAGAGAGTTTGCAATGAGCTATGAGTAGGTTAAATGAGTAGCATCATCTTATATTCTTGTGGTACATCAACATCCTTTCCTCCCTCAATTCCACAATTGTGATCCTTTTAGGACAGAATGAACTTGAATTATACTGACTTTTCTGAAGAGTATACCTTCTGTGTAGAGTATACCTTCTGCGTAGAGTATACCTTCTGTGTAGAGTATACCTTCTGTGTAGAGTATACCATCTGTGTAGAGTATACCTTGTGTGTAGAGTATACCTTGTGTGTAGTCTATACCATCTGTGTAGTCTATACCATCTGTGTAGTCTATACCTTCTGTGTAGAGTATACCTTCTGTGTAGAGTATACCTTCTGTGTAGAGTATACCTTCTGTGTAGAGTATACCTTCTGTGTAGAGTATATATTCTACTTTAACAGGCTTCAAGCTCTTGACCAAGCCAGATCCAACTCTTTGGTCAGGCACGCTTTTGCTGAACAGCGCACAAACAAGTTTACCTGGTACCAAAATACCATAAAAATTATGGAAGTCGCTGGTCATCATCACCAGACAAGTAGTGCTTGTCCCGCTCATATCAAGTCTAAGCTGCAACAATACTTCAACGTCCTATGGGAAACAGAACGACATACGAGCAGCAAACTAAGCTAC